>JAZGTI010018648.1:0-11516 GCA_036877585.1 Botia kubotai
TGTTGGCTTTTGTTTATTTAATCATTAAATATCATTTATCGTTTAGTTCCGTGTCTCGCTCAGTCATTTCACAAACACAACCGTTCAACCCCATCATAACAATACCTACGTTGTCAATGTGTGTTTTGTTTACTGTTTTTATTTGGTTTTCTATTTTCACCTGAAAAGCACATTTACTGTAGTATACTTTTGGAATAATTTTTCCCAGTCTTACTGTGGAGTTTACATGTTCTCCCTGTGTCAATGTAGGTATCCTCATGGTATTCCAGTTTCCCCCATAGTCCAAAGACATGCAGACTAGGTGAACCGTAGACACTAAAATTGTGTGTGTCCCTGCTATGGACTGGCCATCTATCCAGGGTGTACCCTGCCTGTGGCCCAAGATCCTAGGATAGCCTTCAAACAACCCTGCAGAGGATAAGCAGGTTTGGATAATAATTGAATGTATTTTAAGTAATTCACAAGTTTGCACTAACATGTGCATGTAGGTTGGATTACTTGACCGAACTTAAATAATATAGTTAAATAAATATAGTTAAATAAACTTAACTAAACGTAACTATATTTAATAGGTAAATAAACAAATTTTCTGCAAATTATTTTTTGCCAAGGTATATAACCAATATAATAAAGTAAATAAGCACTACATAAATATAAATGAGTTATAAATATTATATATATATATATAATCACCTCCCTGTACTTTACATTGCCTCCTTGCTCATGTGTACATAACATTTATAAGTATATATAAATTCAAATAATATATTACCCTGTACAATGTCTTATATTTGTATTATTCTATAAAATTGTCCATACATACACATATTCATTTTCTGTAATGTTATTATTAAATCTCTTAACATTGTCTTGAATGTGTGTACTAGAAGCTTCTATAACCAAAGAAAATTCCTCGTGGGCACAAGCACACCTGGCAATAAAACCTCTTCCGATTGTGATTCTGAAATATTGTGGGATGTGTGTGCACAAAGCCTAGCCCTAATGTGTAATTATGGTCAAGGGTGGGAGCACATTAAATTCTGGGGCAGCTAAAAATGGTCACTGGGCGAATAGGAGTTATACATGCTGACATGACATGTTATAATCTGCTTATGACTTCTGTGGCATTGACGTTTAAATGTAAAATGCGAAAGTGATGGAGGCGTTAGGAGATGGAAGTGCATAAAGAAAAGAATTGTTGATCATATTTACATCAAATGTTCACTAACATTTAGTTTCAGTATGTATTGTGTGTGTGTGTGTGTGTGCGTGGGATTGTTGCCCTTACAGATTTATCAGTAAAAGGGAGATGGATAAACTACATGTTTAATTTGTTTTCGTTTAGTCTATGTGCTGAGTTTAAAGTTCAATCAATATTTTAAAGCTCTATTTTGGTATATTTTAATATACATATGAAGCCATGTCTGCATGGTTTGTCTTATACATATTTGTCCATGTCTACCTCCCCTGCCTCACTTAACCAATGTCTCTTTCTCACACGCCTTTGTTCCCATTCCAAGAACTTTTGAGTTTGCTTACCCTTACATGTCTGGGCAAAGGATGTGTGTGACTTGGACTGGCATGTCGGGACACATGCACTGAGGCTACATATTTTGTGTCGTTTTGGTGTCAGTGCTTACACATCAAGAAATTCTTGAATACAGCGCTCTTATTTGCTAAATGTATTAATAAAGATAATGATTGATCAGTTAGTAGCTGCAACAACAACAACAAGTGAGGAGCAACTTAACAGGTAGGACCCAAATTACAATCTGGGAGGATATGCAAAAGTGTTAAAAGTAACAAAATTAAAAAGGATAAAGGAAGGGTGGTTTACATTGTTTTTTGTTTGCTTGTTTGTTGTATTTTGCCTATTCTTTGTCTTTTAAAGTGTCACAGAATGATTAACAGACATTCACTTTTAGCATGCTATAGTAGTGCAACATCATAAAAAACAGGCTTACAGAACTTACAGCAGACATTTATATCTAGAGATACTTTTTTTGGTTCTTTCATACTTGTTTTTGTTTTAGTATGATTGATCTTAATTGTAAATTATTGCATGAACATATGACTGATGACTAGGAACAAAAATATTCCTTATGCTGCTGCATGTGTAAAAATGGTACGGCCTCTGTATTTATGTAACTTCCAAAAGTGTGGCCAAAGAGTCATTTAAATCCAATGCTTTCTAGGACGCACAACAGTTTCTGAATGATTTTGCTAAATGCCTTCGGCTTGCTCACTGGGGCATTTGTGACGCACAATTCATTGTAAAGCTGCTTTGTAACACTATTGTAAAAAGTGGTGTGTATACAAATACATTTAATAAATCTAATTGTTGCTTGATAGAACTGTATTGACAAAATACATATATTCAATGCTTTTGGTAGGGATTGTAGGATTTGCTGAAGGTTAACCAACCATCAGAATTGGAAAGAAATGATTTAGTGATTTAGTTGTTTCTGAACAGCATGTTTGTTATGTCACATAGGCTGGTTTGAGTATTTTAGAAAATGCTGATAGAATATTTACACAGACTCGTCTCTGGGGTTTACAGAGTCTAGTCCTATAAACAAAAAACATCCAATAAGCAAAAGTTTTTTGGGCGAAAGTGTTCTCTATGTTGATAGTCAGAAGAGAATGACCAGACCACTTCAGACTGATAGAAAGGCAACATTAAAGGGAGCGTAGGTGATTTTTTTTCTAGAAGCATTTTTGGTATGCTGGGTGAAAATCCCTACACATCCTGATAACAATCACTAAGTAAATAGTTCTAAATACATTTATATAAAAGTATATATGTAAATTATATAAATATATGGAGCAGGAGCATGAAATGGTCATCCAGTTATTGCTGTCATCTCCCTACCCTACTTTCAACTCAATAATTACTTATTACAACTGAGGTATGCTGAATAGCATCTTTGTAGACACAGGGGCTACTCCTGTTAGCTAATAAATAGGAAAACTAAAGCTAGATAAAAGATTATTAAAAATTAATTGCTTGGTCTAATAGACTGATGCCACATCCTGTCTGAATATTGTTGCTAACCATGTCTGCTCCTTAATGACCACACTGTACCCATCTTCTTATGGCTACTTCCAGCAGGGTAGCGCATCATGTCACAAAGCTCAGATCATTTTCATTTGGTTTCTTGAATGACAATATGTTCACTGTACTCAAATGGCCTTCGCAGTCATAGATCTTAATCCAATAGAGCACCTTTGGGTTGTATGGTAGAACAGGAGCTGTATGGTGGAGTCTCATCATGAATGTGCAGCTAACAAATCTGCAGGAATTGCGTTATGCTGTCAATATGGGCCAAAGGCTGTTTCCAGAACGTTTTTCTATGTTTTTAAGAGGTTATGTAAATTTTAGAACAAAACATTCTTAAAATAATGTTAATGGCACAGTCTTATAGCAATATAATTACTTGATGTACATTCTTGTAATGTCTTTGAAAAATGTTCTTTGAACATCCTTATGGTGTTTTTTTGCACTTAATATACAAAACTAGCTATTCATTATTTATCATATTTATTGAACTATTAAATAATATTTGAAATTCCTGGTGCTGCAGTTAGAACACATTACCATACTTTAGCTGACAAAACAGTTTTTGGACACCCCTGCACTAGACATGGACTACTCAACAGACTGCGCTAGGACCCGGGAGCGCGCGTTGGCTAGCGGTTCGGGCACATGCACATTCCTGTCGTGCCGCAATGAATGGACGCAATTGTTGTGAGTCCGTCAAACGCGCTCTGCAGCCCTTCGATCAACTCCCGATGGTCTCGGACACATCGCTTTATTCATGCAAAACTTATTCATGTGACAGATTGAGAAATCCTCGTCGAGGTCTCACTGGGTAACTCCGCAACACAGCTTTCTTCTCTGCTTTGTTTTGTCTAGGTTCCTTTGTGGAGTCACTTAGATGCGTGACTCGTGTTTACCAAAGTCTTAGCGGTAGTGCAGAGATGTCAAAGGCACTTGGGTTTCTGTATTAACGATGTTGTAATAAAGTTGTTTTTCCAGGGTAATGGATTAAAAGTTTACTTAAACTTTAAGCGTGTATTGACAGGCTCTTAAAAGTCTTGCAACGTTTCAATTAGTTTACTTTAATACTTTAATATGGTGTCTATATTGTGGCCTTTTTAAATAGTTGGCTACGTAATGCTCAAGCTCATCTGCTGTGTTACTATTTTTGGTCTTGCTGAATGTGTCGGCATGTGTCGCTGGTCTGATCCTTCTGAGGATGTTTTCCTGCTCATTCTTCCTGACATTTCTCTTATAGTGTCTTATAAATTTGTATCTGTTAACACTAGTCAATACACATTGAAGTAACACGAACAATCAATAAACAATTGTATTTGCCTTACCTAATATTAAGAAAGATTTGTAATTTCTTTAAGATATATTATTCATTGTTAGTTTGTGTTAGTTAATGCATGAAATAATGTTAATAAATGGAACCTTATTATAAAGTGATACCGAATTTAGTTTTTAATCTAAATTAAGTTATAAAAAAGTTAAATAAAAAATTTGGCAGAACACATGTTCATTTGGTAGATTTGTTTATTGTTTCCTGTGTTGAACAGCTTGAAAGACAACAAACTTAACCAGCGGACAATAAAAATTCCCCTGGCACTATCCAAAGTGTGTTTATAGGGAGATTTGAGAGCTGACCTATCTACAAAGTTCAAATGCATCCTGTTAGATACAAACATTCTTTGAGTTTTTCCTCACTCTACATTGTTCACTTTTAAAACGCCTGTAAATAGAATGTGACCTCAATTCAATTCTATTTTAGCAATATTATTTTATAATATTGTTATTTTATTTAGCACATTTTACAATTTGCATTGGTGCAAAGCAGCTTTACAGAACTTGAATATGAATATTATTTACACATTTTTACATTTTACACTTCAAACTGTAAAGATAATTGTCTAAAGAACTCTATTATAAAATTAGTAAGAAAATATATGTTAATGGGTATCAGTGCTCCACCAGTGAGCAAGCCATAATAGGCAAGGAATGAAAACTAGGTATAGCCAGTTCTTCTCTGGTGATTGCTTTGCAGTTATCCTCCAGTGTTGGTGCTGACTTTGCAGAAAACATATACTATTTGTAGAAAGTTGTAAAGATATTGAATGATCTTTAAATAGCATATACACAACAATACATTAAAACTCCCAAAGAAATCTATTTTTAAAAAGGTACTTTGAGCATAATTTTGTCATTTCCACTTGTCTTATTTTTATATGTGCTGTGTATAAGGCATTCTTTGTTTTTTCCCAGTTCTCGTTTGGATGATTAATTACGGCTTCTCCATTTACAGGTAACATTATTTAGTTCCTTGGTGCATATCCCTGCTACCTCATGCCCACCTGCACAGAAGCAGACATGCGTTGTTCTGAGGACAGTGCACCTAGAACCGTGCTTCAAAGGCTCATGCAAGAACATTTGCGATACAGAACAGGTGGAACCGAAGGAGTAAAAAGCAACAGCCCTCACATGCCAAGCAATCCAGCGTTTACAGAGAACCTGCTCCTTCAAAAGGAGTGTCAAGTAGCCCATTTGTATCGGCCTGTTTTCCCACAGAGTCAGTCACGACAAGAACCTCAAGGTCAAGAGCACCAAGTGGATAGCAGCTCTATGGAGAAGACTGCAGGAGTGAACCAGGGCGCGGGTGGAGCAGTCCAGGTAACCCTGAATTTGCCTGGATTTGACACCCTGCAGCTCCCATCTTATGAGGAAGCTAAAATCCAGGCTCAGATGTACAGAGGACAGCACGGTTTAATTGACCATCAGTCCCTAAACTCAGGTCACACTCACCAGAGTCTTGAGAGCCATGAAAACCTTGTACACCAAAGTCAGCATCAAACCCACCAGGTTCAACAGATTTCAGCAGTGTCTGACATCCCCGCTGGTTCACATCTGTCACAGCTGTCCAATACACATTCGCTCTCCTCCCCTCCTTCTCTATGCTCCTTGTCCACCTCTCTCCCCACAGTACCTGCAAAGGCCTCAGTGGAGGGTCGACCTTGGGTCCAGCAAGGAGGTACTGGTGGTACATCTCTTCTGGATGAAGGCCTGGCAGAGTTAAAACAGGGTCATGTTCGCTCACTTAGTGAAAAGATCATGCAACTTAGTCTGGAATGCAGTGAAGCTAAGCAAAATGTGGGACCTTCTAGCTCTTCCAGCACAGGAGACACTACTCATGGGGCTGAAAGTACAGTGGATTTACCCTCATCAATTAGCATGACTTCTGTGAGTACCCTACCATCTTCATCATCTTTCTTACCTTTAACAAAATGGTATTTGGAGCAAAGAGGTCCTCCCCCAGAATATCCCTTTAAATTCAAGGTACAGACAGTGGTTCCACCGATGTTAAACACTGGTCCAGGGTCTGTGGAACACACTCACCTCCAAAGTGACACCTTAACATCAGTGATGCTGGAGACAAATGTAGCAAGGTAACTGTACATAGCTCTTAAACGTAATGTTCTGTGTAATTTATCATTAATTTAAAAATGCTGCCCTGTCCCAGTTTAAAGGCAGTGTAGATGATTTATAAAATTACAGGACTATAAAATGTTCGTTCAATCATCACATTCATTTAAAATGCAATGATAAGATGTCCTATTTGCCTGTCAGACTATTTGCATATCATCGCACATCGCTTTCAGGTGTTTTGGGGGCATGGCTTTTGATAGTGCTCTGAAGGGAGGGCAGGCTAGGTTGCTTTTGCTAGCTTCTCTGAAATTGCCTACCTTACCTTTAATGTGAGTTTTTAAGCAGTTTATAGGTTGATCTCACAGAAAAATGTAAACACTGTGGTGCTATCAAAACATTGTTCTGTTTGTCAATTTATAATTCAACCAATGGTGGGACTTTCTGTTTTTGTAATTCTGTTTGGTGGCTATAGAAACTGCACACAACAACTTGTTTTTTACATGGACAGTTTTTAAAGAATCTCACCTCTCGCTTGTCTTTTTTCATACTAGACAGAGCCCTGTATCTGTTAGTGCTTCATCAGAGAGCCAACAGCACAACACAATGTCCTCTGAGAGCTGTGTCCTGCCTTCGCAGGCTTCTCAACAGCAGTTTCAGGCTGTATCCCTGTCTCAGTCCTTGGGGTTTCTTCCAGTCCAGGTTGGATCTATGAATCAGGGGCCATCTGTTCGTCTGGCCCCTTTAGGACAGCCTTTCCCAGGAGAAGTGTTTGCCATGGTAAGCCAAAGCCAGCAAATGCTTGAAGTCCTAAAAGGAGAGAACCAAAGTCTGAGACAAGAACTTTACAAGGAAAGTGAGAAAGCTGGCAAACTACAATGGGTATGAGATATTTTTATGTCCCCCTTCTATGTGAAAATATCTAGGTATCTAGGACATTACATCTGTATGCCTGGCCTTCTGTTTATTTGTCCACCTTTTCACACATTAAAAACTATATAATTACAATGTAACAACATTTTTTTTATTAATGCGTAATTTGAAATAAATGTATACAGAGGTTAATATTTAGGCAGATTTTATAGGACTGTCACTATCTATATTAATCCGCTGATTATTTTGGATTATGAATTGAGTAATCTGGCAGTAATGTGGCATACCTAGCATTTCAGTAAAAAAGTTTATAAAGGAAACAACATGTTAAACTATAAGAGAAATATAAATGGAATAGATTATACTAGAGTTAACAACAATTGAATCAAGCCAGAAATGCTCCTGACCACTAGGGAGCATTTTTCCCATGTAACTGGACAATTATCTGCATCTGCAAATCTACGTTTGTTCAAGTGTTTAGCAACACAAAAATAAGAAGAAAAGATTGTAGTTGATTTTACCTGCGTGAGAGATCAACAATCCACACATCCTGTGGAAACGCACAACGATAATTGTTCTGCAGGGCAAACAATTTTGGATAGGAGAATTTATAACGTGTGGGCCCCCATTTGGTTGTACTATAGTGCAACATTAATTTGAGTTTTTGTTGTGTTTGCAGCTGGAGGTGGAGGTTGAGCGCCTGTCTGAGACATATGAGAGTTTAGTAAAGAGCTCATCCAAAAGGGAGGCTCTGGATAAAACCATGAGGAATAAACTTGAAGGAGAGATCAGACGCCTTCACGATTTTAACAGAGATTTGAGAGGTGAGGTGCCAGTGTTTTAGAAATTATTTTTTGGGCAGATTTCATTGCTGAATACCTGGTTGCAAAAGCACAAGTAAATCATTAAATGAATATTTAACATTTTGGTTTTGGTCAATATTTTATACAATAGTTGAGAATAGTATAAGAACTTTTATTTGGGGTTGTAGGCACCTTTTGTTTTTGTTAGTTTTATTCTTCCTCTCCACTTGAATTTTGTGAATTTTGGCACACTGATATGATAGAAGACAGTATCATCCTCTAACTCTGTCTAGCCCTTTAGGGTTCTTAACTGCCCAACTTTTATTTTGTACATGCAGGTATCTTAACTGCATAGTATGCTATTAATTAATGGGAAATATGTTGTGACAAAAATAATAAATCAAATTTCTTAAATTTGAAATTGTTTGTTACATATTAAAAACCTTTCTTGAGCTCTGCTTAGACCGTCTGTCCGGTTAGACCGAACATTTCTCAAATGATGCATTAACAAATTGGATTGCAATGTGCCAAATTAAGATCTGAGGCTGTACCTTGGCAACACTGTGGAACTGACATGAAACTTTGCATGTGTTATTGTCACCACATCATAACAATTTGGTGACAGCGCCATATAAACAAGTTATAAACAACGTTATTGTAATGTGTTTTTAATTATGGTTTTTAAACCGCTTTTCAAAAACAAATCATTATTGGTGTGCATGGCCCTGTTTTTGCTGCTTTTTATACTTTATGTATGTATGTATTTATTTACTGATTCTGTAGTTATTTAAAAGCAAGCTGTGGCAATAAGACTCTGTGGTAGTAAGACGTTTTAATAATATTTTATCTAGACCGTTTGGAAACAGCAAATCAACAACTAGCCTCTCAGGAACTGAAGGGACAAGAGGATGGACATGTGTATTTTTCACAGAGTGAGAGACAGAATATTTTTCTGATTATTGTTATTGTGCAAATATTACACAAGCAAACATTATTACATAAACATTACACAAATGTTTGTTACACAATGAAGTTATATACTAACAGTTCTGATAAGTGTGCTCTGATAAGTGTTTGTAATATAAATTTGTCTAGCAAATTTCCCTCCCTTAATTTCCTGTTTCACTTTAGTAATTCACTTGACTCTTTTGAAGTCTTTTAAAGTAATTGCCTGGTGTGAGAAACAGATCAAAATTATTTTAATTAATTTTTAAAACATTTTGCCGCAGCTTTAAAATATCTTGTGTTGTGCATATTTAAGTGTTGTCAAAAATATCGATATTTCTATAAATATATTAAACGGTCCAATACTCATTTCCCGAAGTATCGATACAGTAGCTGCGCTTACAGAGACCCTAATAATCTGATCGTAATAGGACTAGAAGCATCTCTCCAACAGCGAGTTGACACATAGCACACGTGACCGCAGCGCCTGTCTAGTCTCATTTGCTCCGGTTAAATAGCGTTAGTGAGTAAGATGCAAGTGCGGGGCCGCGATCGGCTTTGGTTGAGAAAGAACACAGCAGAAGTGCTGTCTGCAACTATTTTAGATTTGAGGCATATGAACACGGAAAGACAAAAGACATAAGCAAGCCAATATGCAAGCGTTGTTACAAAGCAGTGCTAACAAAAGGTGCTAACACCGCTAATTTAGCAAAGCACCTGAAAGACAGACACCCGAACCTATATAAAGAGTTTCGAGAGGTTGGTAACTGCTCTCATTTAAACATTACTGAAATAATAACCAAGATGGCCCAGTATTGTTGCTGATGAGTGTCCTCATGTCGTTCCAGTGAATATATGTAAATCCAAAATCTGTTCATCATACACATGTTAATGTATTAACGAACAATACATTTGTTACAGTATTTATTAAACTTTGATAACATAAGTTAATAAAAATACAATGGTACATGTTAGCTCTTGTGGCAGTTTTTTCCCCGTGGTATTGAAAACGGTATCGAATATCGATATTTTTCAAGGTATCGTATCGAATTTAGAAATTCCAGTATCGTGACAACACTAGAATTTAATATAAAAACTTACATTTACATTAACTATTTAGTATCTTTTTATCCAAAGTGACTTACAAATGAGTAGAACAATGGAAGCAACGGGTTGAGTTAAACAGGTCATACCATCAATAGGGAAGTGATTTAGTGCTTTATTGGGATGGCTCCACACAAAAAGTCCAATCAGATCCAATCATTAAAAACTACGAAAAAATGTCTCAAATGTCTTTTGTATTATTGCATATTATACAATGGGTATTTACAGTATGCAGTACATTGTATTTAACATGTAACTATTTTTCATCTCAGGAAGAGAAAGTCTAAAAGATCTTGAGAAATTACAGAGGGAGGCAGCTGGTCTTCAATCAACCAATGAGGATCAGCGGCGCCACATTGAGATTTTAGAACAGGCTTTGAAAAAAGCTCAAAGTAAAGTTGTCAGACTAGAGGAGGAGGTGAGTCTTTACACAACCCTTAATTAATATCGTAATTAATATACAAGCATAATATTGTGTAAGCAAGTGATCATTCAAGAAAATGGTAGGTAGGACCTACAGTAATAGTCTAATTTATTGCATAAAAACAGAGTAGTATTGACCAGCATTGTTAGCATCAACTAAAATAAATATGACTATAAGTATCAGTGGAGTTAATGATTCAGCAGTATTGAAAATGTGTATACTTCATAAATAATGTGAATTTAATGTTCAATGGTAAATACAAAGTTTAACAAACTACTACTGCTCACTGTTAATTTATGCTGGTTTAGATTAATTTATTTTGCACTGCTACCGGTTTGGGAACACAGGTTTGTCCACCTTCTATGTTCAGATAAGAGAAAGTGTGTTGTGTTGCTAGATAGACAGTTAACCATGAATTTAATTAATGAAGGCTGGATTTTTTTTTTACGTATATAACACGTCACAGAAACGTACAACACTTAGGTTACTTTCAATCACAAACTGTGCTAGAACCGTTGATAGGGAGAATTCAGTACTAGTCGCTTAACTTTGGTAAGGACATAATGCATTTATCTGTTTGTGATGTAGTTGAGTAAAAAGCAGATGTATGTGGAGCGGGTAGAGCGGCTGCAGCAAGCGCTGGCGCAGCTTCAGGCCGCATGCGAGAAACGAGAGCAGCTTGAAAGACGTTTGCGCACTCGCCTGGAGAGAGAACTGGAGGCCCTGCGAACACAACAGGCAGGCGTATTAAATATATCTTTACACATAAGAAAAGCAATGCGTTTGCATGCATCTGCTCTTTTGTAACATCCACATACAGTTGTGTTCAAAATTATTCAACCCCCACTGAAATTGAGTGTTTTGGCCAGTTTGACATTGATTTTGATCATTTCAGTCATCTTGTTTA
>JAZGTI010018649.1:0-11516 GCA_036877585.1 Botia kubotai
AGACCAAATAAACAATCTTTTGTTTATCAGTGGCTGTGTTTAATTACGCTCTATAGTATTTTGGCTCTGTGGCGCGCTGTGTTAGGCTGTAACATTTCAAATGCAGTTACAAAATCATGCATTTTCCTATGCAGCCCAATTCATGTTAAAAATTCTGGTTCACCACTTACATGTACAATCTAACAGAGAAACCAGTTTATTGTCACTGATATGCCTAGATACTTTTTTTCAAACTCCCCCTTAAATTGGCTGTAATGGTTTACATTTTTAACCATTAACACTGTAAATGATGACATCATTGTCATATCCGTTTATTATGCCATATATGCACTCTAAAACATGCTGGGTTGTTTCAACCCCTACTGGGTTAAATATGGACAAACACAACCATTGAGTTAAACTATAGAAAATGAGTTGGTTCAAGCCAGTGGTTGAGTTTGTTCATATTCGACCCAACCATGGGTTACAACAGCATTTTTGAGACTGTGACCCAGGACACACATTTGCCTCTTTAAATGATGGTAAATAAAGAAAGTTGTTTTTACACTTTTAATAAGTAGATACAGAACACTGAGTGCTTGACGTCTGTGGACAGGAGATCAGACCTGATGGCTTGCAGACACTGAAAACGTAGTTCCCATGTAGCTACAATTTCAATAGCCACTGGGGAACGTTAATCTTCTAAATACTGATCAGGAATAGAAAAGGATTTGGAGTGCTTTGTATGTTCACCAATCTTATAGTCCACACGGATGCATATGTGCCTAGAATTGTTCTCAGAGGGATACAGACTGATCTCCCCCTCAACTTTAGTGTCCTGCATCACATCCACTGGTTCGTCTAAGTACAGTACCGCTTGTTTCCAGTGCGTCTCCGGTTTGAAGGGAGACGTGGAGAGCACAAGGGCCTTCTCCTCCGCGGGGAAAGTGACCGTGAACCACACGCAGAACGCGTGGATGGAGGACGACCCGAAGCACTCGCATCGGTACACACCGCGCACATCTTTGAGCTGCTCGAGCGTCACCGTGTGCAAATCCAGCTCGGCAAACTTGCACGGATGGGAGAGCACGTCCTCCACAGTCACCGGGTTCACGGTGATGTCTTTGTTCATGATGCACTTCCTGGCGAAGTCGGTCATGCAGGACATGTCCACGCCGTACTGCCCTTTAACAGTGTGCCAAAAATTCAACCGACCCTCCACCACCAGGTCGTTAATGGGGGCGATGTAGAGATCTGCTTTGCACGGGAATAAAAGGCCACCGGGTTTCAGCCACTTATCCCGGGCGAAGATCACAGAGTTCAGCATGGATTCGTGGAGCAGCGCGTAGCCCATCCACTCGCTGACAATCACGTCCACCTGTTCGGGCAGTTCGATCGTCTCCAGTGTCCCTTTAATAACCTCGATTTTGTCCTCCATCTGATTGAGCTTGACGATTCTCACAGCCTGGTCGGCGATCGAGCTTGCCTCCACGGCGTAAACCTTCCTGGCACCAGCTTGGGCACAGAATAAACTCAGAACGCCGGTTCCGGCTCCGACATCCAGCACCGCTTTCCCCTCTATTGACTTACTGTTTTTAAATATGGCCAGTCTGTACGTGTTGGTGCGCACGGTGTCGGCAATCATCTCTTCGTGAATGGTTACATCAGAGTAGCTGTCAAAGTACATGTGGTCCTCTGCGCTCCTGTCTAATTTTCTTTTCTTGCTGCCGTGCTGTGACATTTTCCACTAAAGTTTACCATGCGCCTTTTTAATGGTCGTCAAGACACTTCCGCAATAGGCGAGATGCATTATGGGAAGTGTAGTGCCGAAACACGTCTGCCCATATCTAGCGAAAGAGCGCGGTTTTGGAATTAAACTACTATTCCCATAATGGCCAGCTCCTCTTTGTGTATTAATATTTTAAATGTATTAATATTTCCTATGTATTACATTTAAACTAATTACGTATGAAAAAATGTTTAAAGGAAGAGAAAATATTTTATTTTAATGACATGAAAACAATGTGAAAGAGTTGCTTACACTCAAAAGTTAGTGTTTTTGAGATTATGTAAATATAACGAAAATTGCTATAATTTTTTTAAATTAAATGTGTTCATATGTGTGTCTATACACTATATATGATTAAAGTGACATAGTAAGAGTAATCTATCAGAGCCTGTTTCTTTTCTAGACTTACATGCAACTAAAATGTGCCATCTATATGTTATTTAATTAAATGCAACACAAATAAATGCATTCAATGGATAATGTCTGAATTATTTTTTCAGTTATTTTATTTTGAACCATAACTGTCTGGCAGTAGTTCCAGAACAGCTGTTTAGACAGACTGAGTCCAGCTGTAGCCGTACTGATATAACATCAGATAACTCTGTCTTAGACTGACTGCGTGATCTGCTTTTAACCCTAATAAAAGCGCAGTGCCTCACTTTTCCTGCATGCTAACGGCTACTCACAGACAGCAGAGGCTATTCTTCCTAAATCCAGTGTGTATTTTATGATTCTCTTGCTTTATCTGGGATGATAAATGTTCCTGCTGGCTGGATTATGAACTCGGGTCTCTTCAGCACCGTCCTCAAGCTGAACTCCTGAGGTAAAAAACGAGGAAAGAATGATCACGAGTGATCATTACACACATTATCACGAACAGAAAATTACAATATCACTTAATGACCTGGAGAATACTGCACATGAATACAGATCATGTGAATAGGCCAGGACAAAAAACCATTTGTATTTATAATGAGAGAAACTATTTTAACTGCAGCATATTCAAAATACTGAAAAAAAGAGCGCTTTTTATTGTATTGTGGGGATGCACTGTAAATCACTTCAGAAAAGCTCCTGCCAAATGAATACATGTAATGAGTCATTAAATGATGCAGTGCTAAAACATCAACAGTCAGCCAATCATAAACCGCCTTAGTGGTCACCTCATTAAATATTTATGAACTCTGTAGGACTGCAGAAAGCTTTACGTGTTTAATATCAACGTCTCAGGGAAACAGTTAAAAGAGTCAAACAATGACATCATACATGTTAACTGGGATGATCCAGGTTTTTTGATCCATGTTTAAAAACCGCAGAAAAATGCATTTACAAGGCAGCTATTAAAATGATTGCATGCTTATGTGCTGTATGTCTCCAGATTAGTAAGTGCTTATGCAATATAAGGTCTCTAAACCTGACCACACAGCATAAAAGTCTAACCCAGGATAACAGTGTCAACAATGATTTGGTTTACCCAGGGTTAAAAAAGATCTTGGGTTATCCGTTTCAAATGTGAAAAGACCATTAGAATTTCATTCGTTGTATTGATGGAATCTGTGTAACATCTTCTTTCTTTGTACAGAATGAAACAGAACGCATTCAAACACGCATCCAAACAAACTACCTGACAAGGTGACAGGAAGTGTTGTTTATAACACACAAGGGTGAAAGGAAAGTGAGAACAAACTAGATTTACAAACTGCCTCAGCTGAGGGTAAAATCTGTGTGCTACATGCCCCCTCCAGAACTCTACATTACACAACATTACGTACATTATTGAACTCTTTCTGTCTGTTTTTCCTCCTTCTCTCATTTTATACCTCCCTTGTGTGTCCTCACATACTTTAAAGAAAGTCCACATGCTGGAAATGTTTTTACAGTCTGAAATGATGAGGGGAAATCAGGTGTTTGCTCTGACACGGGCATCTGATCTCGCTTTAATTAAAACTGCACATCACTGTTTGCCCATCTAAAGCACAGAGCCGATTGGACGAGGATGGACTCAGAAAGCAGGAAGAGATTTTGCTCACTGGTCCTGAAACACATCGGAGATCATTTCTGAGCAGAGAGACGCCGGGCCCTGCAAAGACAAGATCCGGGTTTATCAAACACAAGTGCAACAGCGGGAAACCAAATCGTTCTGAAGAATGACGGCTGTCTGAGAAACATCTGATAACACAGCTCACACTGGTTGTCCAGAGCGGCTTGTGTTGTTTCCGGTGCACCTGCTGAATCTTGTTTGGTTGGATCGGTTAAGAGAGAGAACATGCGATAAGTCTGCTGAATGAATGAAGCCAGAAGTCGCAATCCCTGCGGCCTATCCCTGGATTGATTCCGTTGCTGCAACGCCACCCTGGCAGCAGCTGTAAGTATATTACCATCAGAGGAACAAAAACTTCAATTATACAATCATAAATGACCTCTGACCTTCCTAAAACACGTTCCATTAAATCATCAACGTATGTGTGTTAAAAAAAGAAGTTTTAAACATTTACAAACGACTTTATAAATCTCTCTTACTTTCCATCCCCTCCCTTCCAGTCATGTAAGTGGCCGTTACTTTAACGTTTGCGTTTACACAGCATTGAACCTGTAACTCCTGCACGAGCTCATGGGTCCAAAGAAAAGAAAATGACAAGACTTTTAAAATATAACCAAACGCTTTGTAATATGTCAATGAATGGACGAGACCGAGCAATGCGCTACATGTAAACACTCTGTTGCCTCCAGAGGCGAATCAAAGGAATCAAAGGAAAGAAAAATTCTTAAGGTTTCATGAAATAAGACTATTTTAAAATGAGTGTGTGTGTGTTTCAGTTCTCTTGGCAGCTGCTGTCGGTCTGCGTGTGCCTGTAGGGAAATCCTCAGTGCTGCCGGACGATAAACCTGTCACCTGCCTGACCGTCATCAGCATCCCGCCTGCCAGTCCGCCCACTGTCACGCCGGCCCATCCCAGTATAAAACCCCACTGTGAATGAATATGTGATGCTCTGACTGCGGATCGATTCCTGCAGGATCAATGTGGAAGTGTCTTGATATTTTACTCTCAGAGAGGCGCGCATTAGACGACAGCGGTTTGTCGAAATCTGCGTTTTACTGAACATTGATTACAGCTGCAATCTGCTTCAATCGACAGATGAATTGATAAATGAGGCGGTGAAGAGAAATGATTGGGCTTTGTAAGGAAAAGGCATAAAACAACACGTTTGAAGTGTTTATTGTGTTAAAGACGTATAAATGATAAATACCAACACTTCAATGGCAGCGTCCACAAATGGGTCATTTTTTATTCTAATTAATTCTATTCTATTGAAGTCTATTCTATTCTCAGACATTAAAGGGTGGAAGCTACATAACACAGATGGACGGGGAGAGAAAGGGCCACATTTAGGTGTAACTGGAGGAGGTGATTACAAAGCACCTCACGAGGAATCCCACACCGGGTGGAAATTAATTTCATTTATTTCTCCCTAGTCTCTGAATTTAAATGGAGTTAATTCATATTCTGCCCGTATGCCAAACATCAATGCATTCAAGGGCAAACAGTTAATGTGGAACAGCTGTCAGGGGACGTGATTGGGCGTCTCAGGTACTACACACATTAAAGGGATAAATCATCCAAAAAATGTTAATTCGTTGACTCATGATCTGTTTTTATGCAGCGTTAGTAAATAATGGTGTTCCTTTAACAGCGCTAAATACTTTTATACTATTAGAAAACATTCCAAGAGAGCACTTGCTATTACGGCTATACAGCTAACAAATGCAGCACAACACATTGGGGACAATACAAAGCTTTTCAAATGAATGAGACTCATTTAAAAGGCTGACGTGTATCTCTGATATTTCTGCCATGCTAGACAGCTATTGAGACCAGTGTAAACCAAACTGCTCTCCAGGACAGACTCAAATGAAACTCCTCGAGGTTGCATCCTCAAACATGACCTTGAAGCTCTGATAAATACAACTGGTGACCTCCAGACAGCTCTGTGAGAAACATCTCTCTGGAGCAGCCCAAAGCAGAGAGAGCCCTTATGAGACGACTCACTACAGCAGAACACAGAACACTCCATAAACACAGATGCTGTATGTTATAAGCCCACAGATTCAGCCTTGAAATGGCAAGACATCCATTAGGGAGATGCATCATTTGTGCTTTAGCAGAAGGTACATAGTAAAATCTCTTTGTGTAATTGCACTGATAACGGCCGTGATGCATTCATTCATTTCAAAATTTAACGTAAAAATTGATCAAATGTTTCAAGTTATACTTTTAAAGTACATGTTTAGGTTTGGTGAGGATGGATGGGTGGATGGACAGGCAGACAGACAGACAGATGACAGATAGAGAGAGAGTGATAACAACAACAAAAGAAAAAAGAACGGTAAAACATATCTATCTACAGTAAATACACTTCACTGTATCAGCATTTCTTCAACACAACATTGTCAGTAATGTAATTCAGCAGAACTTCTAAAAGTCTATTTCTGTCATTGTGTATTTCACCTCCAGCCTCTCTGAGCTGTCGCATCGTGTTTGTTTACACACATCTGATCTCTGTTTCGGATCTGTCTGAGGACAAGTTTGCTCTTATTCTCCGAGGACTGAGGACTGTTCCCACCTGCATTTCTGACTCAGAATCTGCTCCAGGTGTGGGGCATCAGTACACACTCATGGGTATCTCTGTTCTCGGCCGTTGTTTGTGTCAGCAGTCTTTGTGAGGCGACTCCCAATGCGTTTAATCTCTCCAATCCCATTGGCTCTTAAATTAATCACAAGCGCGAGTGATTGGACGCCGGACACGGTGGACGTTCGACGGGACCGTTCCTGACAGAAATCACTATTAACCTCAGGTATGCAAGACATGTTCAGGTTTCCTGCAAACCACTGAAATATTAACACGGCCCAGCTGCACTTTTTCTGCAGGCTGTGAATAATACAAGATGGTCACAAAGTTCTGGCTTTCGTTTGC
The DNA here is from genome assembly GCA_036877585.1 of Botia kubotai. NCBI lineage: Eukaryota > Metazoa > Chordata > Actinopteri > Cypriniformes > Botiidae > Botia > Botia kubotai. Next base: position 6,742 of record JAZGTI010018649.1, read on the forward strand.
TACACCAGCTAACTTGCTGTCGGTTTCCCTCTCATCAACTTTTTTTTATCGGTTCTCTGCTCATATTTACTGTATCAAGGGGATTCAGTTGTATTTATAAATATTTAAAGATATTTCTAGGGTATACATTAAAATTTTACTGACGCTTTCAACAGATAACAATACAGATTTGTTAGTAATAAGCAGTTAACTAGTTCCTACAAGTACAGTCCAACCAAGGTTTCAAATAAAAGAAATCAATTGTTTGATTATTCGTGCTGTACCGCTAAAAAAACTGCTTGTTACTGTAAAAGACTGTTTTCAAATCAGTACTTGCGCTCCAGTCAAACTTCTGATAACTGTAGCAGTCATATCTGTACTAAGTTAGTTAGTTATATATGAGTTGTTGCTTTTAGTTAGTCCCCAGAAAGTACTAGAATTATTGGAACGTGACTGGGTTAACTAGGAATGGCAAAAAAATAATGATGCCAAAGGATAGTAAATACTCACTGGAGTTCTCCTGTGCTGTTGACACAATCTTTGTCTGAATTTTTGAAACCTAGAGCATTCCACCAGTGTCGAACGGGAGGCATATTTGATTTGGCAGTAAAGTTGCTGGTTGGTAATGTTTTTCTGCGTTGGATGCCAGTGCTGGTGAAATTCAGCCTGAGGGAGTCAGTGATGACCTCACACAACCCTCATCTGATGGCTGTGTGCCTGCAGGACACTGGAGTAAGCAGCCACAGCAGGACAAATGCACCCAAACACTCTATTTCAATACAGATATAACGAACACATATCTGAATGTTTACAGTCATCCAACAGACCAATAAACAAGCAGTTAGTAAAGATATTATAGTTAACTAAAACTATTAAAACATTTAACTAAATTACTGAAATCAAATCAAATATAGGCATCAATTTTATTTGCAACAGCTTAAAGGAAGATTAGAAATCTTAAGTTAGCAACAAACGTAAATTAGTTTAAGCTGAGGAACAAAAATTATTTACTGAAAATAAAAACAACTACAACTGAAAAGAAAATAAACGTATACAGCAGTGTTAAAAATAAAACCAGTTACAAAAGCACATAACTAAAAAATAACCAAATAAAACTCTAATAACAAAAGTAAAAATCTAATTTCATTTATAGAATTTCAAACTTGAAAAAAACTAAAAACAACACTATAATAACTCTGGTGGTATGTCAGCGCAGAATAAAGTCGCACTTTTATTTACAAATCATTTCATTAAATCAGCGAACACACAGTGTGTTGGAAACCACCTGCAGAACTACTGAATCATTTTGATCTTAATTGTTGCCTTGTGTCGCAGTTCAAATCTGAAAACAAGCAAATGGATCTTTGTGTTGTGTGTAGGACTCATCGGTCCGTGTTGTGTTAGTACAGTGCAGGCACAATGAGGGACAGCATTTGTGTGGATAGAATTATCCAGTGGGGTTCTGGAACATGGGTCTGATCGCGCAGCGTGAATTCGCTTGCATTCGGCTAATAAGCTCTAAATAACATCCTGTGACGAGTTTGGCTCTTTATCACAGAGTTTATCTTGTGTAATAATGTCAAATTAACAGGATCAACCGTTTAAAACTGTCCTCACAGTACAAACACAACCAGTCTCTGGACACTGAACTGGGCCGGCTGTTAACTTCAACAATTGTGCACACACAAGAACTTCCACTGTCATCACACAACCTCTCTCCAATCAATGCGCGCGGCTCCGGTTTCATCCGGAATCTTCAAAATTTATTCCTCAATTAATGTGTGACATTTCTCTGGATATTCACTGCTGTAAGCCAATACACAACAGACGAGTGATATTTATTGATAAAACATCTTTCCTGGATATTATGCTATTGTGTAGTTAAATATCACCAATATACTGTACACTGCACACAAACACACACACACACACACACACACACAAACACACACACACACACAGTGTGTGAACAAGCAACAGATTTTGCTGCTTGTTTAATTGGAAAAATTAAACCCAATTGTCGTTCAGTTGTGTGCACTGCACTTGAAACACTTGTGTAGATATAGTTCCGCTGTTTAAGAAATATTGGACATTCATATTTACAAAATGATCATTTATTTGGACTCAGTACAGCAGTGAGCTGAGAATCTCCTGAGTGAAGATGATCAAAGACTGACGTGCTGAAAACAAAAAAACTGCCACATTCATAAAAGTTGCATTGCTGCAGTGTTGACAAATGCGTGTTTGCATGTTTCAATCCATGCTGATTCACATCTCACAGATAACAGCGATCTGAAGATGAAGATGACGATGCTTGCATAACATGATAGATTACACACATCAGTCATCAGTCTGCATAATTAACACATCATGATCTATATATAACCTCCCGGAATCTCCTCTTTTACAGTCTATAAATACAGCGATGATACACGATCACACTAATGACCACAAGAACATGTAAAACTTCTGTTGAACTGCAGCTTCCAACAACAGAAGCACATTCAATGATACAAATCACTGTATCACCACGTATGTGCGATGAACACAATGACTTTACAGGATAATGTGAATTACAGAGAGACAAGAAATGAATAAAGAAACGGAGAAAGAGAGGGAGAAAGATAAAGAGAAAAGAAACAGAAAGAAAGAACACAGAGCAGCAAATAAATGATCAACCTTTTTCCCTTAAATCCACTAAGTCAGCTCGACAGACTCGACCAGTCTGAACAAGAGTGCCAGACTCTCAGCTTCACACACTGTTCTGGAACAGGAGTGACTCTCAGATCGGTCTGTTCATACTGCACCTGACGTAAGCGGAATAAATACTGTCTGTATGAACTACCAAATATTAATATACAGCACTAGTTATTCTCCAGATCATCTCTCAGTCTCTCTGCTCCTCAAGGTGACTAATTTCTCTCTTCCTGATTTCTGTGACCTTTGGCAGAGATGTTTTGACTGTAATGATTTCCTGTCTCTTCTGCTCAGCCGGCAGAGTGTTTCCAGTGGAAAGAGCTTCTGCTTCATGTCCTGGTGACTCTGATCAGATGTGTAATGGCTCGTGCAGAGATGTTTGTGGGACTGAGGCTGGAGTAACTGTTGGGGGTTTGACACTTTACTCTAGATAGTTTCCACCACATAACCACCTCATTCATCTTAATACACTCCACCACGGAAGAGAGACAGCGTCAAACTCTGCTGTTGCTATACTATCACACTGTTACCCAGCTAACATTCTCTAAACATTCCCATTCTCTAAAACATCTCCTAAAGTTATCAAAGAAAAAAGTTTTGCAGTAACAGAACATTAACAGAACATTTTTATAACATTTTTAACATTATATATTGTATATCTCAAAAATGTAACGCTTACATTATTAGTGGTTTTACGTTTAACGTTTCTAGATTTATCTAGAATTCTAGAATTTTATAGTTAATGCTTGTGTTAGTTGAGGGAAATGTTCAGTTCAACACTGACAACAACTGTAGGGCAAAAATTGTTCCGCTGAATTTTTACTCTGAAAATCCGAGGGGACGGATAACTTGAGACATATGAAAATGTACTTGTGTTCCACTCTCCCATAGCGCACATATTTCTCACTCCTGCAGAAATGACTCGACGTCTGATTCTTATGACATTATTGAACATTAAAGTTATGGCAAAGTCGTCCCCTGTAGCTAAGCTCGTCTCGTGACACGTCCAATGCAAAATGAGTGTCTCGCAGCACCTGACAGACAAATGGGCCGGCTGAGCTCTCTGAGGGCTGACTGAGAGGAGAGTAATATTTAACGTCAGGTTACTCTATGTGTGTATTAATATGTGCTGAGTGAAATATGAACACACATTTTAATATGGTTAACAATGACTTCTCCATTCCACCTCACACTGGAAGCGTGACCACAGGGTAACATATGAAAATATACTCTTTGAGTGTTTTGTTCCACTCTGTGGGATGGGAAGGGGAATCCGGAGGCAGCGAGCAGTCTGGAAGCCATGGGAATATCATCTTTAACAAAGAGTCAGACGGCCCGCAACTGAAGATCTCAACATTTAAAATGCGTTTCATATCCAGCAGCTGTTCTTGAGTGTGACGCTGAATTCAAAAACAAAAGTCACTCTTCTGTTTTTAAACCTGGAATAAAAAGCTGCTGTTCTGTGTGCGGCCAGTAAATTACCTTTCATTTTATATATACATATATTATATATATATATATGTATTTATATATGGAGTTGATCAACAGTTCTCAGTTCAGTGGTGTTACTGAAGAGTCTCTGCAGGGAGGTATTTAAACATTCTTCAGGTCATTTCCCTGCAGAGTCTCTATTCCTCCTCTTTAATAGATGGACAGGTTGTCCAGGAGGATTATGGGACGGCTCTCTGTGACTTCTTATTCATTCCTTCAAATGCCAGTGATCTGTAATCTGTCATCTGACACACAGAATACAGAGCTGCTCCCATCCGGCCACTGTCTCACAGCAATATTAACTGTATGAAAAATGACATGAAATAAAAAACTGATTTAATTCAAACCAATTTTGCTTGGAGGGGAAAATATTTTCAGCACTGTGAAAAGCAACATATTTTGAAAACATAACTTATTATACCTAAAGCTCAAGGTTGGGATGTTTATCTTAAAGCCCCTGCTGACAGTTTAACTGGCAAATATGAACAGACTACAAGAATCACCTGTTGACTTCCCAAAGACTGTAAACATGGCGGGTTACTTAAAACATGTAGCTTGTTTGAGCAGTCTGACATGTTAACTTACTGCTAAACCAGCTGTTTATTTGC
>JAZGTI010018650.1:0-11516 GCA_036877585.1 Botia kubotai
GAGTAAAAAGTTGAGCTTGATCTTGGGGGAGGTCTTAAAACAAAACACTTAGAATTTAATAAGGCATTTTAAAATACGCCCTAAAACTGTTTCAACACTGTAGACGTTGCATCATAGACACATACGCACATGATTTTCTCACAGTGACTCATTCAGCATTAACTTCCTCTTTAAAAGAGGTACTTTCGACATGTCGCCACCCCGCATTTGCACTCCATGCGCATGCGTTTTTTAGGGGAGCCTGGGAGTCCTGTCAGACTGAAATTAGAATCCATCTTTGTGCTCTCAGCATCTACTGGATCGACTGTGGAGAACAGAAGAAATTAGATTCATCCTTTAAAAACATGTCTCATAACGGACACATGTGAAACAGGGTTGAATATGACATGGCACAAACCAAAAATGGCAGAAACTACAAATGTTTGACTAGCAACATTTTGGCCGGTTACCCACACAAATCTACAATGTGGCTCCAGAAGACTTGAAATATACAGTTGCACACATTTATGAAGGTTTGGTCTTTTTAGAGCTTGCAGTGAACTATATATTTGCTTTATAGACTTACTCTTCATTTGGTAGTCAAAGGTGAGCTCCTCTCCTGCCTTTATGCCACGTGTGGCGAAAAATGCTATTCGTGGCAGCCGCTCATCCAGGTTATCAATAAACACATTATATACTTGAAGGTTGGGGTCACACTGGAAGGAGATAAAGGCAATACTTTAGTTGCTTTCTTTGCTTTCCTTATAGAAAAGATTCCACAACAAAATTCCACAACAAAAGTTAAAATCTAAATGTTCCAGCTTTTCTTTTTGACCACTTGCATGATCCTATGGGGCAGTTTTCAGATTTCAAGTAAAATGTGCTATGAATATTTGCTGCCTGTCATTTGGTAAATTTATTTTTTACTATTTTTGTAACTTTTTGTTGTACTTCCTATATATTCTGCTACCATTTTTACCATTGGAATTACTTTTTATGTGGCTGTAAATATCTATAACTGTTGCAATCACAGAAATTTACATTCAAATTATAAAAACTAATGAAAACAGGATAATGAACTCTTGAGGTCGCTTCAAGCTCAAGTCCACTTACACTGTGATTGACAAAGTGGGAGATGTTTCCATAGTGAGCAGCATCCACTGTGTATTCATCATCCACATAATCCAGGTCAAAAAGGTAGGTGGCACCTTCTTTATCATATATATGACCTCTCCGCTCTGCCTCCTCTGTTGTAATGATCTACAGCAAAAAACATGTTCAAACAAACATAGTCAAACTTTCTTCTGGAAAACAATGATAAACAGCCAATCAGCCTTCACAACAAGTTTGAAAATGTCAGTTGCTTGATAAATGCATTATCTTGTACCGAAAGAAAACATGTCCATATGATAACAACGAAACCCTAAAATGACAGAACTGCAGCACTAAAGCTATAGCTGATGAAAAAATTAAACATTTAAGAATGATTTTAGGTCTTTTTGCTGTGTCTTAGCCAAAACAACTAAATGACACACAATACATTAGATATTTGACATATATTAAACATTCATCCATAAAAAATATTACCAAAAAAAAACAGACTGTGCGCTATGCAAACTAGCGAGAAAACATTCCTGAAGAACAGGAAGTGAATGCATGGCTTCAACCTTCCCGTGCCTCTCACCTCCCCAACATACTCCATGACAAAAGTGTTCTTGCGAATGCGTTCCATGGTTCGTACCCCCCAGCCCCTGCCATTGTCTGTCCTAAAAATGCAGAGGGAATACTGAATGCCCCTCTGCACCACTCTGTTGGGGCAATCTGGTCCACAACGGCACCATTTGTTGCACTCATAAATGGGCAGCCCCGGTCGAATGCGCACCTGGCCGATTTCATTGTATGCAAACTTGTGCTGTGAAGCTCCAGCACAGCAGCCCTCCACAGGGCTGTTCAGGCAGTCCGTGCATTCGCAGCCCAGTGACACCTCATTCAGAATAATCCCATCACCAACTTTATAGTCATTAATGTAGGTGAAGTTCTTAGGCGGGCCTTCCAGATCCACCTTGTTTGTGACGTAGATATGGCCCTGGTGGGTTCCTAGACTGTTTAGGTGCACCTCCCACAGTTTTAGGGTCTGTCTGAGTTTTGCCCGCTGGACGAGGTAGGATACAGTGCTGGAATCTAACCGCCGAGGGATGCCACGCTTGTTCTGTCTCTGCATCTCTTCATTCAGGTCTTCCCAGAACTGGTTGAGAAGATCAAAGCACTTCAGGTTCTTTCGGGGTTCCCATGAGTTCATGGATTCCGGGTAGCCTTTCCATTTCACCATGAATAACTCCTGTGAAGGAGGTAAGAGCAAAAATACAAATATGTAATACAAAATGTAAACATCTGTTACTATTACACATATTAGAAATGCCAAATAATCATGTAACTCAAATGTGATGATTTAGTAAGTTCACACTTTCACTGTGATAAATCATGTTGGTTCATGAAGCGGATTTGATCCTCACCTGTACCGTTTGTGTCTGCCCATCGGTTATGACTTTCCTTTTGTAGTCGCAAAGATATTCTACCTCATAATCGCACAGATTGTGCTTTGTGATGCCCAGCTCTGAGCACAATACACCCTCCTCTCGGCAGAGCGTCTCCAGTTGCTCTGCAGTAGCAATGCACGCTACTCTGCAAACTTGGATAATGAAACACAACTACATTTGTGATTTGCTGCATTTAACTGCACGTAAAACGGAAGTCAAATATTTCACAAGTAACTGACATGGGTTTGCAGATATGCATTGGAAGGTTCTTCAGAAAACATTTTAAAAACAACACGTCAATTTTAAATGGCTACCTTTAAACAAAGTGATTGTGTTGATTCGAATGCACACGGAAAGTAGCTGAAACACTATGAAGACGTAACAAAACAATGCGCATGCAAACCTTTCTTACGCTACTTATCTTTACAAAAAACATAAAGATAAACAGATACACAGCGCGCTTATTAAATGTGTTCATACATGGGCGCGCGGAAACCATAACATCGACCATAATGTGAATTTGTATCACCAACTTATACAAAAGTTCTTTCTAAATAAAGTCATTCTTTTCGCGTATTATGTGTGAAAACCGTCGTTTAACCAACAGCGCAAATATCAGACCAAACATATATTGTGCAAACAGATGTTTCTGAGCGATTAACACTATATATTCCTACCTTTCAAAATTTCCGCCATCTTCCGCCCAGCGCCAAAACTATATGAGTGAGAAAGTGCTTGATGATTGGATGCGGCGCGGTCTGAGTGACAGTTTAAGCGACAAATAGAAACTGAGCATTTAACTCAGTTAACGTACGGGTTAGAGGGACATTAGCAACATTACGATTGATAAAGCTATCAAAACATTGTGACATATTTAGTAAAATAACAATGTACCATTATGTATTTAAGTTTTTCAACACACATAAGTTAGTAAATAAACATTTTTGTGTAGTCCTTTAATTTGCCTTCCACCGGATATGGAGGCGGGATATGTAGTTCAACCGTGATTGTGTGATACAGAAACACGTCTGAATATCCGGGTAATGTAAATAATTGTTTAGTGGATGTTGATTTATTTAAATAATACAGCTTCGCATATGCTTTTAATTCACAGCTGTTTCTGTCGTATTGGCTTTTGAAATAACAGACAAATAAGAAGGCCAGACTGTTGGAACTGAGACAGCGACAGCTTCTATAAGATTCATGTAAAATCTGCACATGATGCTTAATACGCGGGATGGCCGTAAACATGTTGTTTAGGTCACATATGAATACACTTATTGAGCAGATAGAAAGTTGTTAATTTTGCTCGCTTCTATTTGATTATATTAGATCTAGATTTGTTTATTTTAATTCATTTAAACTATTCTGCTTTTACAGTTATTTACATTGTGCTTACATTGTACTTACCGTTGTCAATAATGCTGTATTAAATAATTGTAATAGTTTATTTGCAGATGTCATGTCGTCCAGCATTGCGCAGTCTCTCCGGACCGCAGCACTCGTTTTGGTGTTTCTAGTTGTCATAGAGGTGATATCAAAAGCACACGCAGATAAGGTACTTGTTTTGTGTCTGTCCGAAACGTATTTCCTAAAGTATCGCACTTAATTTAAACCCGTCTAAACATGTCATTTATTTTATCGCACAGAGTTTTGAAGATGTGCGTTGCAAGTGCATCTGTCCACCCTACCGAAACATCAGTGGACATATCTACAATAAGAACGTGTCCCAGAAAGACTGGTAAGAATGTGGACATATCTAGTGCAGATCAAGGAAAATGGCACGTTCTGACTGTAATGAATATTGTGAACTAGCTTATACGTTTGTCATCGTCAATGCCTTGATTTGTAGCAACTGTCTGCATGTGGTGGAGCCCATGCCAGTGCCTGGTCATGACGTGGAGGCATACTGTCTGCTCTGTGAGTGCAAGTATGAAGAGCGAAGCAGCAACACCATCAAGGTATTGAGTGACTTTAAATGAAAGATGTCTTTGTTTTAATAACTCTGTTTACTCGCTCTGTAAGCTAGTTTCCCCCACAACCTTTATTAAACTAGAAATGTACAGTAAGTTAGAAATGTGTTCCTTAACACATTATGACAAATATTATTCAGCATTATTACCGAAGTCACCTTTAACCAGCATACAATTGATACTGTAGGTGAAAAACAAACTCATCTAGTAGCACATGCATGTTGCTATGAGTGGTATCCACACACATATATAAACCTTGCACACATTACATACATTACATACATTTCTATTGTCTATTTTTTTCTGTTTTTTAGTTTTAAGTTAAATTAATATCCACTTAACGAGAGTGGCCAAATATGTTGTGTTTTAATAGCCACTGTCTATTTTCAGGTGACAATTATCATCTACTTGTCAGTTGTTGGAGCTCTTTTGTTGTACATGCTATTCCTGCTTCTGGTTGATCCCCTGATCCGCAAACGTGATCCCTACATCATGCCATTGCAGAACGAGGAAGATTCTGAGGTATGTGCCATCTGATTTCTAAAATAAATTTGTATTTTTTTGTTTAACCTTTGGATATATGTATATTTTGTGCTGTCTGTCTCCCTCTACAGGATGTGAGGCCTCGTGTAGATGGCTTTCAGGGCCGAGGGAATACGGTGCTGGAGAGGGTAGAGGGAGCTCAGCAGCGCTGGAAGAAACAGGTCCAGGAGCAACGCAAGACTGTTTTTGACCGTCACAAGCTGCTCAGCTAAATCCTCAGAGAGAATCTGGCAGAGAACCACTGACTGAGGAAACTTGATGCATGATGATCTTAGAACGTCTGTTTTATGTTTTGTCAGTGGTCTTGCTGTCCTCACATTATTATAATATTATTTCAAAGGCTGAATTGTTTGCATCCTGCTTCCAAATTGGAGTTAAGCAGGTTTATAAATTGTTTAGATTTGCTCTTTAATTGCTCGACCATTGACTTTAAATTAGGGGACATAAATGAAGGGAATCAGCCACTTTGAGTTTGTGTCACTCCAGTTATTATTATTATTGTTATTTATTTCCTCTTCTAATAGCTTGAAGAGATAAGTCTTATCACTGCTTGTTTTGAAAATACATTGCACATTGATTGTATTACTATGGAAAGCAATATAATCTAGGAACACTGATGTAAGCTGTAGATAATATAAAATAGTTGTGCTTATGAATGTAATTGCCATTGCACTGTTGTAAAAAAGTAAAAAAGAAAATGTATACGTATTGATGACACAATCAAGGGTGACACAAGCATATTTCATAAATGCCACATTGTGTTAATTTAAAGCTGTATTTATTAAGGCAATAATCCTGTAAGGGTTTGAGTGGTAATATTCTACTGTAGGTTTGTTCTTTCATATGATTTATACTTTTGTTTTGCTGTAAGCTCTCCAGAAAGATCTTTCTTGCACTGTAAAATGTGAAGAATTGTGTTTTTTTTATTACCTTCTTTGCGTGACTATCGTATTTGCTGCTTTAACTGTATTTTACAGTATGTATTAAAAACACTTGCAGCTGTTTTACAGCTGAAAAACCTGTTTATGTGAAAATGCACTGAAATATAAATATACAGAATATTGTCAACTTGTGTGCAGATGATGCTTTATTGGATTTTCTGAATAATAATGAGATGGATTCTTGGAGAGTCTTGCTGTTACGCTGGTACATCGCTGCCATAAACGAAGCGTCTTATAGGCAAATTGATTTTACAAGGAAACAACCACATGATTGATCTAAAAGTGGAGCACTGTGTCCTGTTAGCAAGGTTTCATACAACTCTTCTGTTTCATAAGACAGATTACTTACATAGAAATGTCTCCAGACATATTTCTCACTACTTTCTGTATGCCAGCCTCCAATTTCGTCTTTGTTTCTGTCCTTCTCTTATGTTTTATACAGTTAAATGTGATTTTCTTTTAATCCCTTTAAAATCCCTTTTTGCACCTTATTGTCTTATTTCCCAGCAGGTTTTCTTACCTGCTGCACCAAGGTTGCCCATCTCCTCCCCTCCTCCACTTGCCCTTGCACCCCCAAGAATGGACACTGACTGCCTGTCTATATTTATCCATCAGAAGGGACCAGCTGCGTCTAAATGCTCCCTGCCCTCTGATGTCTCCTTGTCTGGTGTAGGTTTGCAGCAGGGGCCAGGGCCAAGAAGTGCCTTCTTTATAGAGGGAGCCAGGCTTAGGACCATAGATGCGACCTGGACTTAAGGAGACCAAGGGTCTGCTAACCCTGGAATCTCAACAGGTTTTGCGACACGGGTGACAAAAAGTGAATTTTCATTCCTTTTGGTGGAGATTTGAGAACATCTGGTTTTTGGAGGATTCAATATGGAGTCCAGTGGTGGTGGTGGGGCAGCAGCCTCGTTCATCATGAATGAAGAAGAACTGAAGAGAAAGCAGAGAGAGAAGCTGAAGAAACTGCAGGCCACTGGAGGAAACCCTCGCCCTCCACGTTCTCTGTTCTTCCTCACACTTAAAAACCCTTTCCGCAAGACCTGCATTAACATTGTTGAATGGAAGTATCCTTCAATCTTCCATGCGTTTAGTGGCAGCTCATTTTCTGTTACTTTGGATGTTTAATTTTGATCTTCTCAGGATATTTCCAGTGCTGAAACCTATGCTTACAAAGGGAATGGCATGTTATAGAAGAGCATCCATCCCCTAGAGAGCTGGTCTAGCATGCATGCCAGAAAAAGCTCAGAACACCACGACCACAACTGTTATCTTTCTTGTAATCTTTGTAATCGTGTATGTTAAAAAACTGCCCCATGACAGATACTATGGTTTATCAAATTGAGAAAAAAGACAGCCACAGTAGATTTTATTTAATCTCCAGCAGACATTTCTGCTGCCAGTTTTGAAATAAGGTGTTAAGCTTTTGTTATGTATAAAACTCATCACGGTCAAACAGTTGGCTTACGTCCTCACATGTTTGCTGATAAGGTTATGAACCCCATACTATTTACAGCCAGTCAGCAAACACTATTAATAAGACTATATCTTAGTGCTAATTGTCCAACTGGACAGTGGACAGCTTTTGGTGCTATAACATTGCTTTGTAAGGTGTGTTGCACACCTTACTTTTAGGCATCTTCAAGGAGCAAATGCTATATGAAAATATGATTAAGTACACACAAGGATGTGTCATCAAATGCTGTGAGGATCTTACATAAATAAGATCTCAAAAAGGTTCACTTCCTTTTTGAGAGCACCCTCTGCAACCAAGCTGACATTTGGAGTAAATGTTTGTTTTATGAACTAAAACCACGTGAGACTTTCAGATCCCGATTAGTTCAGAAAAGTAAAAGCATCAGAAGAGGAATTCAAAAAGGAACTTCATCTTAAAGTGTTTTGTATTTGAACTTAAATAATATTCTGGGTGTGCACAGCTGTTGCGTGGGATCGCTACATGATGCTGTGTTGACAGGGAAATTCTGAACTAGCCATCTAGTGGCAGAAATGCATTTGACAATGAATTGCAGGCTGAATTTATTATCCAGGCTTTTGATATAGCAATATTAGACTGGTTATTCTAAAGAATCCACTATTTAAGAAGACATAATGTTCATTATTGGTCCTGCCTTATTTACCCCTGCCACATTTACCATAAATATTTCTTACCGAAATAAAATGTATTTGACCAGATTTCTCGTTCATGTTCCATGGCGTTTTTTTAAACATCTGTTTTAAGTAAATATTCACGCCATTGGTCAAGCTTTTAAGCCGCTGAAAAAAACAACCCGCGGCAACACCTTACAGGCAGTCCAATACCGCGCTAAAACCACGGGGTTGGCAACACTGCTGCACATATGACTAAAACGTTGAAGACAATCTAATTTTTGCGCTGCGAGAGATGCCGCACAAATATCACCACCTACAGTTATCTAGTGGCAGATTTTACTCTCTATAATGCGAAAAAAGAAAGAGTCGTTAATTGTTTAGGTACTACACGTTTATGTTTTTGATTTGTATCCCTCGCGCCTTGTCAATGTCATTACCGAGGCTTGGTCGTTCTCATAATTTGTTTCAAACCAACGATTATGTTAAAGTTAACAACCAACTAGTAAATATCTCACCAAAGCCAGTGCTTATTCATTTTTTAGGCTTGTCTAGTGTTAAAATAGGAATCTGGTTTCTAAGTATCACAAAGGAAATCTTCGGCTAATATATATTTCAACATATATTGCCCAGTGTTTTCCTGACCAGTTTCTACCAGGCCCTTTGAAATCATTATTCTGCTAACCATCTTCGCTAACTGTGTAGCTCTGGCTGTGTTTCTTCCCATGCCTGAAGAGGACACCAACAGCACCAACTTAACATTGGTGAGATGCTCCACAGCTGGTCTTGAAGCTGGTGTACATCTTACAGATTATGATTTGCTTCAAATGAACTTCAAATGTTGTTACAGAGGCTCAGTTTTTGTTTAAGACTTGGGTCCCAAATTAGTGTGATACTGCAAGGATTGTGGACTGTCAGTTTAAAGAAAACAGTTTAAATCAAGTTCAGAAGGTTTAGTAGCAAAGACTTGTATGACTAGATGAATTGGAATAGACACAACCTGGTGTGTTTCCAGAGAACCTGAGAAACTTTATCCAGAATAAAGTGTTGTTCAGCGTTTTGCTATCTCAGGTCTTTGACTCTTGGGTTATGAAAGGGATGCGTGTCACTTGAAATTGATACGGTATGTGTGTGGTTCCAGTTTTACTTACTTGGCTCTTTCACTGGACTTTGAAAAAGATTGTTGTAGATTCATATTGTACAATTTTGTGTCATTTGGTGATTTTTGACATAATTTTATACCTGGATTGCAACAGCCTGTAGCACGTTGTTTTATAGCAGGTGCCATATTGTATATTTAGTCACTGGTTCAGGACTTGCAGGACAGGCAGGTTTAGGTGCATCCGAGATCCAAAGATATGAGTGTGGGGTTAAAGATAAACTGAACTGAGTGGATTTTAGTGATGCATGTGGAAATAATTGTTCCAATAGACGTTCTATTGACTTGACCGTGTTGTCTCATGTCTACAATTCACTGCGCACTTATAAGATTATTTACCCCACGTGGCTACAGAAGTTTTTGCTATAATGGGACAATTGTGGCAGACGTTTATTCCTTGTATCTTTTTCTGTTGGCTCTATCAACACTTGAAAAGTGATAAATCTACTGTATTACACAAACATGACTCAAGTTTTGGAGGTATCTGGGTCACACACTCTTTCCACTAGTGTGTGCAGTCATATTCTGGGTATTACATTTCAAATGGCACAAATCTGACCCTCATTTATTCACTCCCCATTGCTGCTCCATGAGGTTACAGTGACTTGACTAATGGGCTGTCAATTCCTCAGATACTAAGTCATGAAACAGGAGCTTCTAGTTGAAATATCCTGAAATCTGAATAATCCTAAAATTCTGACAATATAAATTGTACGTTTGTAAATGTGTGTGTGTGTGTGTATATATATACACACACACACACAATATAACAATGCATTCTATATTTCATTGCAGGAGAGTCTGGAGTACATCTTTCTTGTCATTTTCACCCTGGAGTGCTTTCTTAAGATAATAGCCTATGGGTTGCTGTTCCACGAAGGAGCGTATTTACGAAACTGTTGGAACATATTGGATTTTGTCATTGTGTTCATGGGGTAAGATAAGATTTATTATGAAAATTAGTGGTATTAAGTTGTATTAATGATCCATACAATGAAAACCACCTGTTAATTATGTTTTACGTTCCCATGTAATGTTCCTTTGAAAGCAGCGTTTAAACTGCTTCCACAGGCTCTTTACACTAGTTGTGGACACCATTAACACAATAGCAGGAGTTCCCAAAGAAAAGGGAGGCGGTTTTGACATGAAGGCCCTTAGAGCGTTCAGGGTGTTGCGACCGCTGCGTCTCGTCTCTGGAGTTCCCAGTAAGAATCCTATAAGCTAAAGTTAAGATAATCCTCTGACCAATCAAGAAAATGGTGGATAGAATCATCCGATGTCTCTTGTCCTCCAGGCCTGCAGGTGGTGATGAGCTCTATCCTAAAGTCCATGTTGCCTCTCTTCCACATTGCTCTCCTGGTCTTCTTCATGGTCACCATTTTTGCCATCATGGGCCTGGAGTTGTTCAAGTGTAAAATGCACAAAACGTGCTACTATGAAGGCACTAGTGAGTTCAATATGTTTTGAAAGCTGTAATACAGATTCCAAAACACCTTGTATATCGTCATGATAATATACTGACACAGCAGTGTAATATGTTGTGTTTTGGCTGTTCCAGACATCATTGCTATCAGGGAGAATGAGAAACCGTCACCCTGTGCTCAGGCTGGACACGGGCGTCGCTGTACCATCAACGGGACTGACTGTCGAGGGGGTTGGCCTGGTCCCAACTTTGGCATCACCCATTTTGACAACTTTGGCTTTGCTATGCTTACAGTCTTCCAGTGTATCACAACAGAGAGCTGGACTGAAGTGCTTTACTGGGTAATTACTTATAGACAGGATGTTCTTACAATTTCTAATCTTTTGAAAGGTCAGAGGTCAAACGTTCTCAAACATAATGATGCTAGACTGAGAACTAGACTGTCAATGACTGTTGCATTTAAAATCATTTACATTTGGCAGTATATTTGATCTTACAGTGCATTCAAGATATTTAATTTGAGTTTTTGCATTTTTTAGGAATAAAGCCATCAACCTTGGCTTTTACTAAATGCTCTACCAGCTGAGCTATAGTAATAACAATCACTAAGTTATGCATAAATATAGAACTTTAAGATTCTCTAACCCTAATCTTAGTAGGGTAGGCAATTTTGGAGAGGCTAGCAAAAGCAACCTACCTTTGAAAGCATAATATCCCGTCCTCCCTTCAAAGCACTCTCCAAAGCCATGCCTCCTCCAATAGTGTGCAGAGGTACGCAAATACATAATTTGATGGATAAGTAGCAACTATTATTGTATTCAGACCAAATGCAATGATTGGACGAATATTTTACCA
>JAZGTI010018651.1:0-11516 GCA_036877585.1 Botia kubotai
CTTGTCTAATGTAATGTCCATGGTGTTGAATGTCATGCCTGTTTTGTCCAACGTCCTGCCCGTCTTGTCTCATGTTTTGTTCCTGTCTAGTCTTTTATGGTCTGCACGCCCTTGTGGCTTTTAGTTCACCTGCCTGTCTGTGTCCTGTCTTGTCGAACCCCCCTTCCCGGTTGGTCAGTGGTTCTTGGGACGCCCAGGGTGCGTCCCTTAAGGGGAGGGTTCTGTCAGGACTGTCAGGACCTGACTCTGTTTTGTTACATGTGAGAGTGCGGGCTTCGACTCAAATCAGAACTTGAACAATGCGGAATGAGTCGGAGTCTGAGTTTAGACTCGCGCTCTGGGTGTTCGTAACGTGTGGAAGCACTTGTGCTCTCCGGTTTTGCGACTTTACCCCGCCTCCTTGTTACCTCGTTTCGGTTAATGTCGCGCACCTGTTGCTTTCATTTTCCCCTGTGTATTTAATGCCCTCGTGTTTGCTGTCTTGTGCTGGTTCGTGTTGTTTGATTTGGACTGTTTGATTAGAGATTACGTCTGGATGTTTTTTCCGTTGGGATCTGCTTTGACCAAGTGTTGCTCGCTACCAACGAGAAGCTTTGTTCTGTTGTCTAATTGTTTGATGTTGTCATAGCCCGTCGAGTCCTAGTCTCTTGTTCATTTGAACTTGTCTTAGTTGTGCTTTGTTCATTGTTAGTGTTTTCTGTTTAATTCTCTAGTTCGTTTATAGTTTAATCAGTGTTTAATGTTAAATGTTTCAATCTTAGTTAATTTTAATTCAGTTTGTTTTTCCCTGATTTTTGTTACGTTTTCTGTTAAATAATCTTCAAATTAGCCTTATGTTTTAAGTTGTTTAGTTAGTATTCCTTTCTGTGCATTTCTCTTTTCTTATTTGTTAATAAAATTGTTTTCTTTTATACCGCTGTCTGCATCTGGGTTCTTCCTGCTCACAAAACCTGACATATCCTTTATTATCAGCTGGTAATTGCTCATTGATAATAACTGCACTCGCAAGTGAATCTCAAGTTATTTTGCGTGATAGTTTAATATATTAATATATATAATAAGCTACAAACAAAAAATATATCTTTTTCTTTTGTCCTTACATTCTTCCTTCATTCCTCAGTTCCTTCTCAGTCACACACCTGACTGAAAGGCTCATTATGCGGGTCTTTGTCTTCTCAGGTGTGAATCACAGCATTATTCATGATCATTCATGCCTCCTTGCGTACGGCCGTTCTAAACAAAGTGTCTTCGACATTTAAAATCAATATACTGTTTTGTGTAAACGAGTGAACTAGATGATTCTCACATCATTTTGAAGAAAACACCCTAGGCTGCAAGATCAAGTTCTCAATAGTCTTGTGAACAAATGTTCTGTATGTGTTTTTTATGGCCTTATTTCAGTGACTTCAAATTTTTAGTTTTTCACTAACCATGCATAAACATTACTTTCTCAAAAACACAATCATGTACATACATGCAGCTCAGATATTATTGTAGCCCAGTTTGTGCTGAATACAGTGTTATCAGACTTTAGCCATTTATATGTTTATAAGCACCTGAAAAAAGCACAAATGTCAGAGCATGTCAAAACTTCTCCAGGGCTCCAAAACACCCTCGGACCCCAAAGGGTTAAGGTGGTCCCAGGACAACTGTGAGATTAATCCCTCCAATGAGCCCTTGGGTCTACCCCAGGGTCTCTTCCCAGTTGGACATGCCCAGAACACATTCCTAGGGCGGCATCCAGGAGCCATTCTAACCAGATGCCCAGACCACCTCAGCTGGCTCCTTTTGATGCTGAGGTACAGCGGCTCTATTCTAAATGTCCAACCCTTGCACCCTCTCCCTCAGGGTTAGCCCAGACACCCCATGTAGAAAACTAATTTTAGCTGCTTGTATTCCTGATATTGTTCTTTTGGTCATTACCTACAGTTTGTGACTATAGGCGAGGGTTGGAACATAGCTGACTGGTTAATTGACAGTGACAGTCTGGTACAACCACATTTCTGCCGCTGCACCGATCCACCTGTTGACCTTACATTCAAGCCTTCTCTCACTCGTGAACAATATGCTAAAACATTTGAATTCAGGGCTGATTTAGGGGTTTTCTGGGCTAGCCTTTCCTGGAAGGCCTCCTTTTGTCTGACGGCTACCCTTACCGCCTGGTTGCCGCCATGACAAGCACCAACAACCTTCCAGCCACAGCTCGCAGTGGCCACTTCTGTAATGGAGGCCTTAAACAGGACCCATTCTGGCCCAGTTTACCCTCATGATCTGTTTGAACTTTCCAGGTTTGTCTGGCAGTCTCTCCTGAAATCATATCCAACTCACCACTAGGTGACAGCTCTGCCCCTCTCTTTACCTGCGTGTCCAGAACATATTGCTCTACGTTAATCGACCTGTGGCCTAAGGTGGTAAGTACATTTATGAAGCACCCTGTGCTGTGTTTGTTATGGCCAATCTGTGATGGGCAAAGAAGCCCAACAACAAAACACCATCCAGGTTCAGATCAGTCAGGCCATTCCTCCCAATCACTCCCCTCTGAACTGTGGTTCGGTGCATTGACACAGTCAGAGCCTTACCGTGACCCGAAGTCGCATTAAGGTGACACTCTATTTTACCGGGATAGAGTCCAACCCCAGAAGTTTGGTTCCAGAGCCTGAACTGTCTGGGTCTGAGCCTGAATAGTTTAAGCCAACTATATCTAGCTGGTATCTCTCAAACTCCTGCACTAACTCTGGCTCATTCCCCACGAGAGAGGTTAAATTGCATGTACCAAGAGCTATTTTCGGCAACCAAGGTCCAGTCTGTATGGGTCTCTGCCACTGCCTATTTCCCACTGTGCATAACACCGGTCCCCTATTTCTCTCCTTGCAGGTTGTGGGCCTACAAGGAGAGCTCACCAGGGGCTCACCTATAAGCTCCTCTCCCAGGTGAGGGCCCTGGTTTCCCTTTTCCGGGCAAGGTCTTCTTAGTTTCTCCTGCTCTTTCCATATGGGATCATTTTGTGAATCACTCCTTATGCCTGGGACCAATTTCCCCTGGTTGCCCCTACCAATAGCTAATGCTCCAGACAACATAACCCTCTAGGGTCGCTGAGGCAAGCAAACCCCTCGACCACATTAAGGTGGTGATCCATGGAGGGACATGGTATTCGAAAAAGCTAACATTTAAAACCATCTTGTTTTACTTTAATTGTCTTTGAACTTTGTTTTAGTTGTGCTAGCATGGTAAGTTGAAATATCACAAGAGAAAATGAACAGGAAGCGTAAATCTGCAGAGCATTACTTAAGTGTGGTAGACACTGTTTATGTGTTAGTCTCAGGATATAGTGCAGAAACAAAGTTAAATCATTTTCAGAAGTATTAAAAGCCTTGATTAAATTACAGAAACATGTAGAAACTATATATTAGGTAATGGCTTTGTTGACTGTATGTTTGTTTTTAGGCCTTGACTGAGGTACTTACCTAAACAAGCCTCTTTAATTTCTGTTTTGTCAGTCCTCTGTATTATTTTCACCACAAATATCACAGCCAGTGGGGTGAGGAATGAAATTGCCTGCAAAGACAAAAGGACATAATATCCTTTTTCACTTTTCACCATATTGCACACAAAGCTGATATTATTAAGATAAATTGAGTTGTTAAGGTTCAAACACCAAAAGTTTTCTATTCCTATTCTCTGTGTTTGACATCTGATATGCCTTCCCAACACCAAGAAAATTAAAATGACACCTCCAAAAGGAATCTTTCAGTTACTAGTGTTGAAAGAGCTGAATTCTGGGTGTTTGAAGAAAAAGTGTTTATTCAGTCTTTTGGAATTACTGTAAGCATTTGAGATGACCAAACATTGCCCAAGTCTACATTCATGGCATAATTTACAAAAATAGTGTGATTTTATTTTTACCGATAAAGCCGGTGTTACGGAGGAGGCTCTCGCTCCTCCTCTGCATCAGCAGAGAGAGCCGTCACCGGAGTACTGACGAATGCTAAACTACATCTCCCTGAAGGCACTTCCGGGTTACGTCAGGGAAGCGATACCGGAACTATTTGCCGCCCGCCTTTGGACTGTATTTGGATTACGGATTGTGTATGTTTGCCGCCCGCCTTTGGACTGTGTTTGGACTATGGATTGTGTTTGCCTGCCGCCTGCCTCGAGCCCTGCCTGTTTACAGACTAACGAGTACTGCTTTGCCTGTGATATCCCTGTTTGCCATCGTGTATTACCCTTCCTTGCTTGTTGTTGCTAAAATTAAATACGCTGCAAATGGATCCCTCTGTTTCCGCCTCGTCGTCACAGCCGGGTTGTACAAGATTAGTGTTGTAAAAATTGAAGTTAGAACATGTTACCTTTTAGTAAATCCGTAACTGCTCAATTGGGTATATGTTTGCAAGCAGTGATGAGCACACCAAAGTTGTTCTGAAACATGTCATTTAATTTCCAGCAATGGAATACATATCAAACCACATATTTTAGGAATTCTCCCATATTAACTCCCAGATGGCTTTTTATACTTGAGCATCAGGTTTAACAACAGGAAGAACAAAAAAACAGCACCTCTTATTTTCACATGCACACCTTTGAGCACACCATTACAGAACTACATTTCCCCTAAACGCATGCTGCCTAGACTACAAACCCACATTCTTAATAACCATCTCCCGCGACACTACCCCCACTCTGGATGGTGGTTTAATTTAATTTAACACCACCCCAGAACAATTATGCAACTGTCATGCAACTGCTTTATTTTTTAAACAATAGAACAATAGTGCAATAGTGCATTATGAACCAAGTCTCTTAAATTTTAAGGATCAATTAGTCCAGTGTTTCCCAGACTTACCCCTTTACTCAAAGTACTCAAAGTACCCCTTTATATGATTTTTTAAGCCAAATGGGAGTAGGTGTTCCAAAGCCCTTTTTTCCTAGCTCAGGGTGCTCTCTCCTCACACACACACAAAACTCTGTCAAGGAACAGTTTCAAAAGTAGTCTGCAACCCACGGTTTGTTGATAAATCCAAAAGCTCCTTCCTCAGGTGAACAGGTAGTGTGCCACGGTTGCTTTGGGAAAGTGTAAATAGGTTTGTAACCCAGTCCAGTTGCTCAGACTTCTCTCTTACATCAGGGAAGCCCTTAAAGTGGCAAGAGGAGATGCATTGTCTGATAAAAAGCAACAAACCTAATTTCGCAACTCAAACAGCCTATTCAGTACTTTGCCTCTCGAAAGCCAGTGGACTTCGGTGTGTAAAAGGAGTTCAGTGTGTTCAGATCACATGCCATCACATCTCTGAAACATACATGCATTCAGTGGTCATGACTTTATGAAGCTTATTGCCTTGACAGTGTCATTCGAATGGAATTAGGCTCTGGGCTCATCTTTGATGCCAGGGCTTCTCTGTGTTTAACACAGTGTGTCCACAGGATGTCAGGATTCTTCTGCTTTATGTGCACGATGAAGCCTTTGATACGACTCATCATTGATGCTGCTGCGTCAGTGCACACACTGGTACAGGATTTCCAGCTGATTTCATGTTCAGAGAAAAACGAACTAACAATGTTGAAAATATCCTGTCCAGTTGTTCTCCCCTCCAGTGTTTTGCAAAAATTGCTGATATCCACATATCTCGCAAAAACAACCAATTGCGCCTGTCCACTGACATCAACCGATTTATCCAATTGAAGTGAAAATGATTCACCAGCCCTGAGTTTTTCCACCAGTTGCTCAACTATATCAGTCCCCATCTTGTCAATTCTACACGAAATGGTGTCATTTGACAGTGGTACAGTTTTGATTTTGTCTACTGCTGTTTAATCCACCATGGTCATAGCAAGCACAGCTGCAGAAAGAATTAGTTCCTCAGCCAGGCTAAATGGCTTTTTAGCTTTTGCCAAAAGAAAAAACACAGCATATGATGCTTCGAGTGCTTTTGCTGATGCACTTATGTTTTTTTCTCATGTTCTCCTGGCATGATGAAAATTCATGAAATTTTTTTTCTGAAAAACTCCAGTGAGTTTCTGACCTGATGTGGGTGTTTAGTCCAGAGATGCCATTTGAAGATGAGATGGCTTTATTGTGCTGTTAACTAACTAACAGCTCACCACATAAAAAACACATGGAGGGTTATGTGAAGTTGATGTAAATCCCATCCCTATATATTTATCACAAAACCGGTGGTATTTTTGAGGCTCTGTTTTTTTTAGCATGTTCATCTTCTGTCATAGGAGCTTGCCCTCTTTTAGGGAACCATCTGTCCATTTGATCACAACCTCTTCTAACTAACATTATTTTTTGTGCAGACACTGCTCCTGATGCCAGATCCTGTTCTCAATAAATAACTCCAATATATTGAATTGCATTTTAAATGTGTTACTTCATTTTTAATGCATCTTTTGTTCTTGAATTCCCAGCTGTTTTCCAGTGGTTGCCAGGCGTGGTAAGGTTTCATCTTGTCATGATGGACAACTTTCACTTTCGCCTTTGAACTCTGAATCGGGTACACCACGTCATCCATGTGCCCCAGAATGAAGTAAGGACCCTCATAAGCTGGTAAGAACTTCCTTACCTTGTTCTTCAACTGTATAGTTCCCTTTACGAGGTACCACACAGCATCACCAACCTTATACTGAGTCCTTGCAACTGTCTTATTGTACTGCCTTTTCGCACGCTCAACAGATCCAATGCATCTCTGGAAATTTGGTGTGCCAGCTCCGGCCTTTCCATCATATCAACAAAATGTTGCAAGGGAATGTAGCTGTTGAAGCGTTTGGTGTCATTTATGGGACCCATCAGATCAGCAGCAATTCTTTCCATTGGGGCTTTCACCCGTACAGTTCCCATAGGTGCTCTTTGTTGGCCAAGCCTTCGTTGCACAACTGGTGCAAGTGCGACACCAAAGTTCCTCATCTTATACCAATAATACCTAGTCTATAGTAGAGACAATATTCGCTCCACTCCAAATTGTCCACCCACTGGTCCATCATGCATATAATGCATGACATCTTTTTTTTAAATACTCGTGGCAGAATGATTTGGGCCTTCCATTGGATAAAACTGACGTACCAGAATTCCATCCCTTAGGTATAGTCTTTTCCACTGGCTCCAATAGGCTTTTGTTGTTGATCCGTAAAGTGACACATTATCCCATGAGGGGCGCTCCTCTCCTTCCTCCATCCATCTTTTCATGGGAGCCATATCAGCATCAGCTGCCTGCGCAGAACAGTTGTTTAGTGGTCCACCCAAACAACAGAGTAACATCAACATTAGTGATGGGCTGTATCATTTCCACTGGGCAAACCTTTGGGGTGAACGTTTCAGGTACGATGTCCACAGGGCTACTATCCAGGTTACACTGCACTGCCTGGTGTTGGTGCTGCGAGTTACTTAGATTGGACTGTTTCGGCTTGCATGGGCAGTATGAGCGACACAGTCTTCTGGACAGCACATCTGCATTTTTGTGATGACGCCCAGGGCGGTAAACAATCCCGAAGTCATACTCTCCAAGTTTCTCCAGCCACCAGGCCAACTGTCCCTCAGGTTCTTTTATTGTCATGAGCCACTATAGACTACTGCAATCTGTGTGTATGACAAAAGGCCCAATAGGTACTGCCGGAAATGTGCGGCAAACTCCATTATCTCCACAGTCAACAGCTCCCTCCAGGTGGTGCAGTAATTTCTCTCAGTTGGTGTTAAATTCAGACTACCATATGCCAGCACCCGTTCTTCTCCATTCTGTACCTGCGATAACACCTCCCTGATTCCAAAATCACTGGCGTCTGTGTCAAGAATTAAGTTACCACTATCAATTGGGTAGCCCAGCACAGGGGCAGCAGTAAGTAACTCCTTCACCGTGTCAAAAGCCCTTTGGTGCTCACGGTTCCAGTGAAATCTGGCATGCTTCCTTAGAAGGTCATGAAGGGGTTTGACAATTGCGACAAAATCTTTGACAAATTCTCTGTAATATGAGGCAAGACCCACAAATTGGCAAACCTCTTTTCTGCAAAAACTTTCTGCACTTTTTGGGGGTCAGTGGCAATGGCATGTTCAGACATGACCGTGACCCAGGTAGGCTACTCGGCAGCGAAAGAGACAACATTTGGCAGTTTGAGTTTCATATTAGCCTGCCACAACCTCTCAAACACTTGTGCTAGGCTTTGCGTTTGAGATGGATAGTGTCTCTAAGGTGTCTTGGATTTGTGGGAGTGAATAAGCATTTTTAATTGTTCACTCATTTAGGATTCGATAGTCCACACACAGTCTGTAGGTTTGATCTTTCTTTTGCACCATGACAGTTGGCAAAGCCCAGCTGTTATTGCTTTGAGAGGCTAAGCCGGCATTGAGATTCTGTTGAATTTGTTTGGCGGCATCTCTTTGTTTCCCTAGTGCCATTCTACAAGGTTCTTGCTTTACAGGGGGGCCTGGGTGGGTCTGGATATCATTCTGCACCAGGTTCAGTGCACCACGTGCACTCTGGCTTCTTCGGGGTAAAATAATGTATCTGCTTGCGAAAACAATACAATCCTTCTTGCCCTCTGTTATATCAGCTAAGATAAAATTGACACTGACTGTATGAGTTTAGATTTGTATTGGAACATAAACCTCCCCGAGAACATCAACACTTAAAAGAGCTTATTCCCTGCAGTGCCTGTATGGTCGATAATTTGGGTGGGGATTTAACTTTGGCCATGATTGCGTCATAGCATTGCCATGGTAGAACATTTCTCCTAGCCCCGCTGTCCAAATGAGCACATACTTCTATGTTGTACAGCAATGTATGCACATTTCTGGACTGCTGCCTTTGATCCTTAGAACCTCTGAGGGCAGATGTGATTCTGAAGACTGGGGTAATGCTGGAGCTACACGCTGTAAGTTAAACTTGGGTGAAGGGCAATCGCGTCTCATATGGCCTATGCCCTGGCAGATGTGATATACAATTTCTCTAACCAGCTTCCCTTTCCCTGCTGAAGGTGTGTTCAGGGTGATGAGCAGTGTTACTTTTCTGCCACACATAACGCTTTGCATTTAGGCCAAAAAGTTCAACGTTTGGTCTCATCTGACCAGAGCACCTTCTTCCACATGTTTGCTGTGTGCCCTACATGGCTTGTGCCGAGCTGCAAACGGGACTTCCTATGTCTTTCTTTCAACAATGGCTTTCTTCTTGACACTCTTCTATAAAGGCCAGATTTGTGGAGTACACAACATATAGTGAGGTGAAATTTAATCATGTTATTCACAATATATATTATATGTATTGTATATACTTGTATTCTTTCAAAATCTGCTTAGCTTGGAAACAACAACAAGGTCAGACTTGAAACTGTTTCTCAGGAGGATAAAAAACAGGGATAGCTACCAAGGGGGGGGGGGTTTGCTGTGCAGTAACTCTTTAATAAAATATTTTTGTTAAACTTTTACTCCGCTCAATTTTTTTCCTTTTCCACCACATTATTGGCACTGCGAGAGCAGGGTCCCTTGAGAGACATCAATTTGGCTGAAACATTGACTCTGAACAAAGACCAGAACGAGCATCTTCCAGACATCAGCACAACCGAGACTTGGGTCTCTCACTTGGGCCGCCTGCAATTGGCAGATAAGGCAAAGGCTTTTTACTGTCAAATTTTGCTGTGACATTCTGCTCAGTTCAGGCAAGTCATTAATATTACACAGCTTTTTGTAACTTTGTCTCTGGGACCAAAAAATAATTTGCGTAGGGGCGACCTGCTTTGTGATTTAAATGAGAACAGGACTGTATGAGACACGATCTGTATTTCACATGCTCTTGTCTCCTTGAAAGTACATTTGGTGTTGTTAAAAATTACTCTGTGGAAGTAATTGTATACAGGCTATGTGGAGGCTTATATATTGAAGTGAACTGGGGTTTTACTAGGAACTAAAGGTAGTTCTGATAAACAAACCAAGTGTATTTTATATTTTCCCTGGGGAGGAAAATAGGGCTGCTCCGGTATAGTAGTCTAGCCACAAACCCTAATGTGATACTGCTATTCTGTGAATTTCCTAGGACAAAAGAAATAGAATTGTTTTGGATTGACAATTCTTTAGAGTTTGGACTGCTCTGGACTATATGAATGTGTGATTTCATATAGAAATAAGGAAACAGTTCTGAAGATTTTTAAAACTGGTTTTGGATCGCCAGTTAAGTTGGTTTGGATTGCCAACAGAAATAGATTTTGAATTTATCTATTTTAAGTGAATGTGTGATTTCACTAAAAATCTAAGGAACTGCTCCTAAAGCAGAATTAGAAGTACACATTTATTTCTCTGATGAGGAAACAGGATTGTTGGATTGTACTGGCGAAGTGATCAAGCCAACTGGTCTGAGGTTGATGAAAATTGGTCTGCAGAGAAATTAAAGTAGAAACAGGAATAATGTCAGCACAGAGAGTAGAAATCATGGCATTGGCAGAAGCATGTGAGATGCTGGAAGGAGAAATAGGGACAATATTTAGCGATTCAGCTTATGCGTATGGCGTGGCACAATATTATGGACAAATTTGGTTAAATAACAACTTCAAGAAAACCAATGGCAAGCCAATTAAGCATGAGAGAGAAATCAGAAATTTAATTGAAGCCTGATGAAGTGTGATGCACACAGAAAGGGGGAAACTATGGAAATTATTGGGAACAATTTTGCAGATCAAACAGCAAAATCAGCTGCAAATGGAAAAACATGTAAAACTATGGTGGTTGCAAGACAACAAGCCAAACATGAGGCAGTAAGAATAGATAGTGAATTGGATATGACAAACATGATTGAAGCACAGAGAGAAGCTAGTGAGCAAGAGAAACAAGACTGTAATACTAAATATGGACAGGAGTCTGATTTGTGGACAACAATACAGGGCCAAGTAATTATACCAGAAAGTCTGGAAAAAATGGTGATGATGAATGCTCATAGAGGAAGTCATCATTGAAGGTCTGAGATGATTGATGTGATAGTAAGACAGAGAAATATGTGGTTTCCTAGACTGCAAGAGAAAGTTAACAATTTTTTTGAAAGATGTGAAGAATGTATAACCAGAAACATAAAGAGTGGCCCACATGAGGTTAGAACCTTTCCTAGCCCAAAAGGTCCATTTGTGCATTTGACCTGTGCATTTAACACCAGTAAAAGGGAAAAGGTACTTGCTGGACATCATGGATAAATTTTCAAGATGGGTTGAAGGGTTTTGCTGTTGGGCAGCAAAGTGGAGAGGCAGTGGTGACAGCTTTGACTAAAGAGATTATACAGTGGTATGCAGAAGTTTAGGCACCCCTTGTAGAATCTGTGAAAATGTGAATAATTTCAACAAAATAAGAGTTATCATACCAAAGCATGTTATTTTTTGTTAAGTACTGTCCTGAGTGACATATTTTACATAAAATATGTTTACATGAATGTTTTGTATGCTGTGCAACCATCACAGCATACAAAACATTCATAGATCATCCAGGTAACCACACACAGTATTAAGAACCAAGGGTGCCCAAATTTTTGCACAGGGCCATTTTAATAATTTCAGCC
>JAZGTI010018652.1:0-11515 GCA_036877585.1 Botia kubotai
AAGTTCAACCTTCAAAGTCTGAGCACTTGTCTGTAAGCTTCCGACTCATTTTCAGGCATCTCACGTCAGGCTTTACTAGCTGCTCGCGCATATCAGGTCGGTAGCAGACGCGGCAACAAGAAACGTGATGAGCTGAACCGCTCACTTTAGCGATAACCTTGTAACAGGAATAGAATGTAAATGATCAGAGACGGCATATGCACTTTAGCAACGAACAGCACGCGGAAAGGCTCCGTGGATGCGAAGGAAACCTCGTTAGTGGCTTTGATGCTCTCGCTGTTACGGAGCTTCTCTCTGCCTATCGGTTTATCTCCCCCTGCTCCTCTCCTGCAACGTGCCGCTCTCTCCGAGCAGGTGTGTGACGCCTGTCTGCGATGCTTGGCTGCAGACCTGATCTCGGGGGAGATTACGTTGCAGTGAGCTCAGTCCATAGCCCGTGTGTGGGTTTGTCTGACAGAAGCGGTTCTCCCGGCTCTGGAGAGCAAAAATCACAATCCTAGGCTCCTCTCTAGAGACGTGGTTTAAAAAAAGGAAGGACCGAAGACTGAACCATGAGGTATTTCTTAGGGATGTAGGAGATAGATGATAGATAGATGATAGATAGATGATAGATAGATAGATAGATAGATAGATAGATAGATGATAGATAGATAGATAGATAGATGATAGATAGATAGATGATAGATAGATAGATAGATAGATAGATAGATAGATAGATAGATAGATAGATAGATAGATAGATAGATAGATTCCCACAGGAGAAATACAGCTATAGATCACCCAAATGAATATTGCCACCTGAAGGATTGACCGAAAAACTAGATTGACTGGAACAATATGGGTTTGGCAACAACATGACGGTTAGCGCATGATGACAGAAATATTAATTTTGGGAGAGTTATCCTTTTAAAAATAGCAATTGGCCACAATACTGTCAATGCGACAGAAACAAACACCTTTTTAAAACAACATGTTAATAGAAGGAGATCTGAACAGTAGAAAGACTTTTTTTACTGTCTAAAAAAAGTCATAAAAACCTCACAAAATAAATGACACCCAAGTACAGACTGCTACAGCAGACGCTTCCTGTTTATCAGGAGTCTAACGTCAAGTACTTTGACGGATCATAAGATCCAATAAGAGTAAAGAGAATTTCAAAAGGCTGCTACTTAACTTTGTAGGTGTAAATCTGAGGCTGTCTGTGATTGTAAGTGGTGTGTGTCAGACTCAAGGCCTCAATTATTTCCTCACTGTTAGTCAATAGCTCACGCACAGAGTAAAATCTGCCATTCTGACAGCAGTGGGACAAAAGCATACAGTGCATTTGCAAATCACAAGCTCTTTAGGTTATGTGGCTATTTACTTATACTCTACGTTGATTAAGTGTCTGACAGACATTGTAAATAAACAAAATCCAGTTACCTGCAATGACGGGCATCAGAAATCCATACGCGCACATGAAAGAGAGAAAAAAAGCAGCCATTAGATTAATGCTCATTTACTACTTTGTGAGATACTCCATTCAAAAAAACAATTACATTGAAGTCATTTAAACAGCATGAATCAATTTGTCATCAGGTATTTGCTGATTCATCGAGGCAGATTCAGAGAAGAGCTAGCTGAACTAGCTTCATAATACAGAAAACGATTGAAGCGTGCGCGACTCAATTCTCAGGTCTTGAGGTCTCTAAAGCTGTCACACTGCTTTACTTTGAATTGGGTTTTTCTAAATAAGCACCAAGAGAAACAGATCACGAGTTCAGATTTCCAAAATTGTCTGTCTTAGAGAACAGATTACAAAATAACCTTCTCCACCTGTTTTTAACCTGTTTAGCCGTCCCCATACATCTGACTATTAAAAACTATAGACTAGTCTGTATAAGAAACATCACTGAGTGTGATGGCTCACTTAACCCAATTGTCTTCAGGTCATATTTGGCCTGGTTTATGAATAAAACACTTTTCGGTAACAGAACCAGGCTTTGTGTGCGCATGATAGATATACACACACACATATACATAAATACACACATTTTTCTTACCACAGTGTTTTAATTGTGGTCATTTCTTTAATCTTTTACCATATAATGCACAAAAAAAGGTTCTTTGTGAATCTACGCAAATCTGAGCCCAAAATATCTGTGCATTTTTAAGTACAGCTCCTCACACAAACTGTTGCATTAACAGGGTACGAAAGTCGCCTTGCATGTTATTTTCTCCTGGAAAACTACTTGGCTTCAACAACCACAACAGAACCTGCCTAAACATGTCCGGTAATGCAACAAACTGCAAACACACTGCAGAAACTGGATTTATAGCTCTAAGACGCACACCGTTCATTCACTAACGGCGGAATGACGTTAAGGTCACTTATTTCCTTATCGCTGGCTCAGCCACGTCTCCTCAGGGCGTAAACACAAGATACTGCAAGAATGTAATTCAGTTTAGATATCACTGCTTGTCTATTCCGGCAGCACACTTGAAACAGTCAATGATGGCTGTACAGAAATTGAGCGCAGTCCCACTGAGGAAACAAAGTCCTTCATGCAGAGCACATAAAACTCACATTATGGGATGGAGTGAGTTTACACGCCGTTCAAAGTGACTTTTGTGGCTCGTACGCTGCTGGTGCTTTCTAGGAAAGCCACACTTG
The DNA here is from genome assembly GCA_036877585.1 of Botia kubotai. Classification (NCBI taxonomy): domain Eukaryota; kingdom Metazoa; phylum Chordata; class Actinopteri; order Cypriniformes; family Botiidae; genus Botia; species Botia kubotai. Next base: position 2,654 of record JAZGTI010018652.1, read on the forward strand.
TTTTGAATACTTCTTAACTGAGGCACGTAATCTTAGCATAGCCTCCATCCAAACACCCAGATTTGTCTCATAAATGAACTACAATGAAAAAAACTGAAGATGGCCATATGGAACGAACAGGGAACAGAAGAACGCAGTTTTGTGCTTGTCTACTACCGTCAGTCTGAATTTAGGAGAAAGTGTATTGCTGATTTAAACTGCCATTAGTTTAAAAACATAAGTTTCGATTAAGGAAAGCAATAATAAAATTGCACGTTGCATCACTTCATCGTAAAGGTAGGAAAATAATCACAATTGAAATGACTTTCACCAGCTGCAAAAGGTGGTAATTCAGGCAGCCGTGCAACATTTAGCAGGCACTAATTACTCTGGAGGGAGATGGAAGGCCTTCTGTTTGGCGGCCAGCAGCTGCAATCACAGAGCAAGGACAGATAACACGACCTCGTTTGTTTTTCACAGTCTTGAACAACTCATTACCACTCCTGAACACAGAGAAATTACACCCTATTGCTGCTAATTCTTCTCCTCACACATATTAACGCGTGTTTTGTGAGGCTGACTGGCTCGCGTGGCATCAGGGGGAGCGCTAGTCTGTAACACAAGCATTAAATACACAAGATCTATTGCTTCATTTGCAAGCGGAGGGATACCGCGGCCCTTCTGATCAAGCACACTGCCTGTCTATTAATTTGGACTAACTAATGCAAATGACACGTCTGTGATTTTAGCCCCTGCTGGACTAAAAGCAAATCAACTTCTGAAAGCGTAATTGGTCTGACGTCTCGCCAGACGTTGCGAACAGCTGCCTGGTACCCATCCACATTCGCTGTTACTCGACAAACGTTGCAACATCTTTCGACAAACTTTGCAACAATGTCTCAATCACGTACAGATCCGGTGCTGTCGTCTTCATCGTTGGAGACCAGGTAGATGAAAGCAGAGCGGGAGAGAGGCGCTCCACCCTCGGTTCAGACGCCGCTCCGTTTTTGGGGCAAGACAGGCTGGACCTGTCAACCCGTGCAGTCACATCTGTCTCGTATGCTCCTCATGAAGCACTTGTTCCACCATTGCCTGAAAGTCAAACTGATGCTCTCTCTCAAAACAGCCATCAAAGCTGTCATAACACAAGAAGACAGAGGAACTCAGAGGAACTCAGTCAGTGAATGATGGAATGTTGTGCTTTCATGGATGAAGGAAAGAGAAACCAGCAGAGCATGCCAACTGCGTCATTAGATGTCAAACACACCCTGTTATGGATAAGAATCATGGCCGTCATTGTATCTTAACCTGTATTCACATTATATTGTCAGATCTGGCATGTGGTGTCTGATGTAATAATATCAGAAGTTCTTTCTTGTTGTAAATTGGAACAGATGCGGTAGCAGAGATGACTGACAGCTCTTGCTGTCTTGCTGATGGTTTTGATCGCATACCACAAAGCCACACTAACCAATAAGGGCCAGCATCCAGTTACAACAAACCCATTTACAACCAAAGTTAGTAGTCTAAAGAAACCTTTAGTGACAACACTTAAAACCTGCAACCTGATGATTACGAGCCTTGATCTTTAACCACTACGCTGCACCACCCATATTATTTACTTGTAGCTCCATAGAGATGGTTTACTTTGCTGAAACAAAGACAACGTGACTATCAGAGCGCCCAAACCCAAACTCCAGGGGATTAGATCACAGTTTTATGAATAAGAATGACCCTGAATCGTAATGAACTAAATCTCAACCATCTGGAAAGATGCAGAAATGTGGGATTAGTAGAAGACAACACGAGTTACGCCTCAAGCGAACGGCCAAGGACGGCCAAACATCAAAAAAGTCAAGAACCTTGAAAAACATCAAAAAGAAACGAAAACACTTCATTCAAAGGAAATAAATAAGCGATGCAGTATCTTCTGTCGGTAGTGTTTGTAGTCGGTGATGCGTCATGTTTTGTCAACTGTTATCGTGAAATATTGAATCGATCTGCACTTGTTTGTATGAGTTCAGCTGATTCAGGAAAAGATAGAACAGAATGAGTAATTAAACAAACAGTGACTCAACCGCTCGACAAGTGAATGTCTACAAGCCCTCATTAGAGTGTTTACAATCACTGTTCCTCTTGATACATCAAGCATGAATGTTATTTATTTCCCACAAGTCTTAGCTGTATTGTCAGAGCAGACGCTCTGTAGACTTAATTCAACAACTGTTGTTTTAACTATAGCTAAATTTGAGGTAAGGACACTATGGGAATGTATTTATATCAATTTACCTCCTAATCACATGACGTTGATGTTTTCTCAATTGTTAATGTTGGCAATTGGCAATGTTTTGATAATGCCACAGAGTGTTTAGGGAAATCAACCTATGAAAGGCTTTCCAATTGATGATAATTTACATTAATTTACATCAATATAATAAAACAAAGACGATTTTTTCCATAGGAACAGTATATGTAACAACAAATTCTGTCTCCGCTGAGACAAAAATGCCTTGGAGAAAAAAAAATGACCAGAGTTTTTAAGCAACATTAGCTTGTTAGGTGAGCATGCTATTAACTAGACCATGATGGATGATGGCCATTAAACACACTGTCATCTGTCTCATTGAGTGGTCGCCTTAAGCTCAAAGACAGAAAACTACACACAATTCTGTGAAACGACTGCTGGAACGCCACGTTCCCCTCTCTACTGTAGCTTCAGCTAAAACATAAAGCAGACCAGATCTTGTGCCTAAAGCTTCAGAGGAACTGCATTCAGGAAAAGCTTCCAAGAGGCACTTGGAAGTTGAGAACATTTTATGGGGCGGAGTTTGCAAAGAGCTAAACAGAGATGTTTCAGCCTGAAGAGAAGAAACATCCTCAATCCGGAATTACTAACATTCTGCCTCAATGTGGTGCTTGCCTATGAATGTTTACACACTTGTGCCTGTTAGCTGATATTGACAAAGACTTCTTGATAATTTAAAGGGATAATTTACCCATAAAGGAAAATTCTTTCATCATTTACTCATTTATGAATTTTTAGGTTCTAAATGAACACAAAATAAGATATTCTGAAGCACGTTGGTAACCAACAACAGTGGCACCCATGGACTTCCACTGTAGGCAGATAAAACCTGAGACATTTCTCAAAATATCTCCTTTTGTGTTCCATTGTGAAAAAATGTCATATAGGTTTGGAATGACATGAGAGCGAGCAAATGATGAAAAATGTAATTTTTGGAGTAACCTGTCCCTTTAAAAGACAAACATGAAGGTTAAACTGACACCTGTGACTATGATTATAAACTGGACCAAGCATTATCAAAGAAAGTCATAACATCAAAAGAAACGCAATTAATTAAATATAAAAAGCAATTAATTAAATGTTCTGATATTAATTAAAAAGTGTGAATTGTAAAACCCATTCCATAAAAAAACAGAACTGCAATATATCTGCTCACATCAGCCTGTTCTGTGCAATAGTAGGACAGTTGGGCTGGGAATTTTAAAGCTGTTAACCAGCCTGCAGGAGCGGCATCCATACGTTCCTCATTCATTAATTACTTTAGCTAATTAGCTAGCCAGCCATTCTGGGAGATGCTGGGTGTCTTCAGCTTCAGTTTCTGGAACTAATTTGTGTCAAGATGCTATTCAGTTACAGAAACGCTGTAAATTATTTAAGACGTCACACCATCTCCTCCTCAGCCCGCACGGCTCTGCTGAATGCCGACGTGCGTGTGCGGCCGACAGCTGGTGCCTGAGAAAAGTTGATTGTGGATGTTTAAATTCCATTACTTGATGTGATATTACAAAAAACAGAGAAATGAAATCGCCTCCCACCGGCCCTCAATGGTTGTTTGCTCGGTGCAAACCATTTCTCAGCTAAGATGGCTGCCCCTTTCACCTCTGTAGGGTCACATCTCCGGCTCCTTTAGCAGACATTTTGTGTCATATCTACAGAGCTCCACATACGGCAATAAAGTTATCAGATGTGCTCCTATTCCCTCTTTAAGTACAATGCTCTTCCTTTGTGTACCTTATCACTGTTCTCCTCCTATTTGTGGTGTTTACGTAACAACTGGATTGGTGTGCCTGGAGAATGCTAAAGGATGAAAGCACCAATGTAACAATATACCGTACGTTTTGTTTTAAATATTTAATTCCCCTCAGAGACCGTGTTGTTGTTTTCATATAATCAAATAATCATCCGGGCCTCTGTATTAGCCGTCACAGGGTGTCCGAACAATGCTTTTCATTAAAAAAAGCTTTTTGGCAAAGTCTTTGTATCCCTCGATTTCTCGTGTGGCCTCTCTTTCCAGCTGACACTCATAATGTGAGTGACAAAGCCTTATTGAATGTTTGTCTCCAGTCGCTCACCTGCTGATACAAATTTCATATAACGCCGTCTGTGCCTGGGGAAAAGGTAATCAGAGGATAGGAGCACACGCATACAAATAAAAGATCAGTCTCTCCCTCTCTCTTTGGGAAAACATAAAGCAAGCGTATGGAAATAGGTTGGCTTTTTCAGGCCAGGACTGAATAGGGTTGAAACACTATCCTGCACACACAGGGTGGAGTGAGTGCAGTCTATGAAAACGGCTCGGTGCAACAAAAGCACTACTCTGAATATACCTCACATCACTAGATTTGGAGGGGAACGTTTGGACGAGAGAAACATCTCTCTATTTCTTAGTGTAAAATAGAATTCAAATCAATAATGCATTCTGTCGTGGTACAGGATGTAAATTAGGCTGAATATCATCTCAATATTATCGGTTTAAATGATGTACAAATGGGTTCCTTTTTGTTATTGATTTTTATTTTTTTTGTAGACGTGGCCCCTTTAAATGTTCAAATAAAACCTATGCCTGCTTCACATACCGAGTGCGTCCTCAGAACCACAGAGGTACGGGCCTGTCTTTGATGGTAGCACACTTCATATTCTTCGTGCTCTGGCGAGCACTAACCAGCTCCCAAAGCTCTTTGCAGCAAAGCTAAAAATAACACAAACAATAGAACCACAGGGCGCCTCAGGGCCTTGAACTATGTGCCGCGAGGGTCCCGCCAGTGTGAGAGCCCAGCGCTCTTCATGCGAGAGCTTGCAGCTCAGTTTCAGATCTGACTCTGGCCCCTGAGGACTGTTAATAATAAACGCCTGGGAGAGCATAAACAGAGATTTTAAATAAGCCTTCTTTACTATGCTGACTGATCCGCTTACACTGGAAAAGTGGCAACACCAGGAAAGTCTTGTGCAAGACTTCAGAATCAAATGAAAAGATGTACTTGCATAATATGCATACACTATCCATCTATTTCAGTCATATTTGAGAATAAGCTGAAAATGAATTGCCTATCCAGTGCTAACAAATCGGTTTCCCCTGAAAGCATCAAGATATAGTGGAGATTTTAATCCAAGGCAGGCTTTTTATAAAACACATAATTATCTAATGGATCGCGGGCTCAGCCATACCGGAGAGGTTTACCGAAGCCCAATCGCCCTCTCCACACGCTGCCAAACCTTCATTAGCGTGGTTTTATAAAAGGGAAAATTGATCCAAAGTGATCCCTCATAAGGTCACTCTCGCTCCTTCACTTTCCCATAAATGTCGGAAACTCATCGTTTTAATGACCCGCAGTAACTCGCCTCTCCGGTTCCACTTTGCGGTTATTCCCTGTTTTGGGTTCCCACTGTAGCCACTTCCTGCGCTAAAACATTCCAGATTCGTAAGAGCAGCTGATGATGTTTCTATGTGATTTAATAACGCAGCACTGGTGGGGGGTGACAACAGCACTACAATACGAGAGATGTTGATTCTGACCTCTGCTGTCAGGTCATGATGTCACATAAAAAGCCCCCACAGCAGGAAACACAATGCAGAGCGGCTAACCTTTGTATGGCAGGCCATGTGGGGGCATGTTTACAAGCTTCTCCATGTGGGCTTGTGTTCAAGACCGACAGGCTGTCTAATGAGTCGGAAGAAGCCGGGGAGGTAAAGGGCTGCATCAACATTTTCCGGATCTTCAAAGCAACAAACAGCTGATTTATAAACTTTGTAACCGGGGTTCTTTATTCACATTTCCATGATCTTTCCAGAATTCCGTGATTACTGCACAAACAGTTTTTAAGAAATCTTTTCACAGAGATTGTTGGGCCGATTTTATTTGAAACATCAGTTTGTCAAATTAACCCCCCCAAAAGACAGACTGATGTTGCCACACTAGCTTGTAATCAAGTTTTACTCTACAAAAAAGCACTCAAAGAGCAGATCAAATCTTTTCACAACATACGAAAGTTCCATGGTTTTTCCTGGACTTAAAGTGATATGAAAAATATGTAAAATAACGCAAAACAACTTGATCCATCCAATAAAATGAATCACCCATTACTTTATAAACAAGAGGCAAGAAGGCACAATATACATGCATCAGTCTGCCTCTGAAGCACCTTATATAATCTCCATGTGCGTTTCCTCATTTTTATGCAAAGCAGGCAGCATAAAGGCACTTGCAGAGGAATCACAGTCGTGTTTGTTTTCTTCACACGGCTTAAGTGACGATAAAACAATTTCAGCTTCAGCCACTGTGGAGCCACCAAACTCTGCCTGCGTTAACAAGCCCCTCGATGCTCCGAAAACACCACTTTAAAACGCATTTCAGCAAGCAGCTGCGCTCAGACAGCGAGATGCTTTGCATCTCCTCGGCCTGTTTCTGCGGCTGTAGGCTGGACTTTCGGGGCAGGGCTGTGGAGGCAGGAAGCTCTGCTGCAGCGCGTAAGACAGTCCTTGAATCTGGGCATAAATCAAGGCTCGGCCGAGCAGAACTCCAGAGGCCTGCCAGAGAAACGATACACTTAATTAACTTGCGTCTGCAGAGGTGGGTCTGCTCTGAAAGCCTTGTAATGGAAAAAAAATACCTGTAAGAAGGGACGGAAAGCCTGCAGAGATATATGCGGTGCGGTAGAAGCGGCGCAGCGCTGCGGTGGCACTGCGCCGGGGAGACTTATGTAACCCGATAGCGCACGGGTCAATTACGCTGCGGCGACGTGTCCTCGCGTAATAATGAAAAGCAGGCAGATTTAATAGATGTGAATGAGGAGGATCATCAGAACAATATCCTCATAGTGACTGCTGTTTCCTGGGAAGAAGGGTGCATGGCCCCAGACGCGTACAACAGAACATGACAATCTCATTTTCTATGGGTTATTAACTAAAATACGGTACTTTACTGTAAATGAGGCATTTCGGGGGAAAAAAACCTCCCTCAGGACCAGTCAAGCACTCCTGTAGCTTGTAATATTATTAGGTAATGAATCTCAGCAACACCTCACAAAGTTTAAAGTCATGTTTAATTAAAGGAGCAATTCTGCCAAAAATTGAGATGAAGAATGAAGTTGTAATCAGGTACACACCCTCATGTCAGTTTAAACGTGCTTTACAACGTGTTTTTTTTATAAGATACAATTGATTTTGTAAGATACGGGCCACTTTTCTCATATAATGAGAATTTTCAAATATAATGAAAGTAAATAGGGATCCAAGCTATTGAGCTTCAAAACTCCAAAAGAAAGGACTATGAAAGAACCATGAAAGTATTTTATATGATTTGTGCACTATATTCCAGGTATTCTGAAGCCATGCAATAGCTTTTGTGATGAACAGAATGAAATCCAAGTCTTGTTCTTTTGTAGCTCTCATATCCAATTTACACGTTGCAATTGGTCACATGACACAAAACTGACAACTGACTTCCATATGGGAAAAAAAAAGAGCGGTCAGTAGATTATTTATCATGTTGATGTCAACGATGTCGAGTAAATGATGTCACAACTTTCATTTTTGGGTCAACTATCCCTTGACATTTTTCCCTCCTAAACCTGCCATGAGTGGCATTCATTTCTTGAATAACACATTCAACAAAGCTGCCTAACTACCCTAACTATCACTCCTTAACTGAGATAAATCAAAACGACCCGCACAGCTGAACTGAACCTCTGAAGTCCAGTCCATGTCACACACTGAGGCTCATTACCCGGCTCGTGTGGGAAATCTGCTTTGCCGGCTCACACACCCTTGATGCGCTCCAGATGGACGGTATTCAAATGAAAGAAACCTCCACATTCCACTTTCGCATATTTGAAAACAAACTCTCTCTGGTAGATTGCCTTCCACTCTCTTTCCAGCACTGGGCAAATCACGCCACAATCTTGTCGCACTGCATATTTGTAATTGTTGTGCTATGGCAATTTTCCAATAACCGGCAGGACGCGTCACGCTTTGAATGAGCTGCACATTCTTTCAATTCCATTACAGCTCGCGCTGATTAATCATAGAGAACATTATATTTCACCGCTGTTTCAAAACTGGTGACAGAATGAATGATTTCCATCCTTGGGGAAAATGAAACATTGAAGATCAGGGTGAGGAATGAAGGAAGGTATGGAGGGAAGGTCAAGGTCACGTTTATGGTGGGTGGGCCAAAAACCGTCTGGGTTTAACTTAATGGTATGGTGGACAATTTCAGTGAGGCTAGCAATGGCATGCTAGCTTTAAAGCGTAAGATCCCAACCTCTCCTCCAAGTTGCACAACGGCATGCAAATACATAGTACATAGACATGTAGGACGTTCGGTACGAATGCAATGATTGGACAAACATTTTATGGTCCTGTGGCTTCTACAGAAGCTATATTTAAATATATTTAGGTCACTTTTTAGTTATTGCTATCAGAATGTTTAACTAGCATAACAAAACATGTTTCTGGAAAACAATCACCTACCCGGTCTTTAAAGTATAATAATTCACACGGCCCCTTTAAATCTCAATGAAATGTAACAAGTCGCATGATCCGAGAAAGGCGACAGTGTGCGCATGGGCTGGACGGCTTT
>JAZGTI010018653.1:0-11263 GCA_036877585.1 Botia kubotai
AAGTATTTACAGTGTATATGTATATAAATATTATATATAATATATTCTCTGATCTTACTGTCCACTTTATCGTAGTATTAACTCACTAACAGGTGCTATTTATAAATTTCCTTTGATTTCCCAAAAGAGAAATCTGTATTTATTGTTTTCTGTGTTATGTACTGAGGAAGTTAACAAAAAACAGATAATTTGATTATGTTCCAAAGTTCTCTATGGAGATTCTTATTAGATTCTCACTACTGTAAGAGTAACGAGTAATTATTTTCTGTATTACAGTAAAGTATACCATACACAGATTTAGTAAGTCAGTCAAACCAAAATTTAAAGGCAACGCAACAAACTTGACTACCTGATATGTGGATACTTTACAATTCAAATAATTAAAAAAATTACCATTATTAGAAATCAATAAAATGGGGTGAATGGGGTTTGAATGTGTGTTTCTGTGTTGAAGGACAAACATTAATAAATCAGCACAAATTAACCCAAACACAGACACTTCAGTTTAATCAAACACAACCTTTTTCTATTCAACACCAATCAGTCAAAATCTAAAAACTACTACCCAACACTATCACACCAAAAGCTGCAAAATATTTCCAGCCATACTGAGGCAAAGCTAACTGCGTTATAAATCATATGGTAGAGAATAGCAGAAAAATCAATCTACACAGACAATACATGCTTGTATATAAAAGTTAAGCATGTATATGAAACACATGCAGTCTGGAAAAAAGTGCCATACTTGCCACAGTGTTTTATTTTTGTCAAAATGAAAGACCAAACTTAATGGTCATTATGATGCTAGATTCCAGTAAGGAAAAAATTATCAAATACTTTGAATTGTAATATAAATTTCTCAGATTGTGATAGAAAAATTTGATCTATCGCACTGAACATTCTAATCACACTGATGTGATCATACGCTCCTGGGACAGCCTAGTATGATCACACTGGTGTGATCGTATGCGTCAAAGGGTTAAAGTCCTGTTTCAAGAGGCCAAGAGGTTGAGCTTCTGCCAGGCTTGATGGGCACTCTTTTTTGGTCAGTTTAACTTCACCCTCCTGTACTGGCCGGGATCCAAGAATGTGAAACCTGACGCCCCCTCTAGCATATTCAAAGCCCTTGGGGAGGTGTCTCTGGCTGAGGAAATTTTTCTTAAAGACGTGGTGGTAGGGACTCTAACCTGATCGGATTGAACGCAGAGTGCAGGAGGCCAGACAAGGGGCAGATGCATCAGAGGGGAGCCTGGAGAGTTAGCGCTTCATGCCAGCTGCCCTGTGCTCTGTCCTTCAGTGGGGGTTATTCGTCCAAGTTGGTCTGCCATCCAGGAATTTGGAGGGCATTGGCTGCCAACCTCCCCAGACCAATGGGCCATGTGAATGGTCAATGTGAATGGGTCAGCCAGGATCTTGAAGCTGTCTGCTGCCTGACCTTCCAGAATACGAGTTACTGGTGCCAAGATCTCTCTTAGGTTGAGTTCGCCCACATTTCCCTGCCAATTACTGCCTCTGGTTTGTCCTCTTTCGAATGCTCTGTTGATTACCAACCTCTCTAGTTTCTTGCACAAGAACCTGAGGATTGTCATTGTACATCTCCTCTCTCTTATGTTTGTGGTCAACACATTTGACTTTCTACTATGCATCTGCATAAGCTAACAGGTTCATCGGGCTATACCAGATCAGTCCAGTGTCAGATCAGTGCCCACTGCAGTCACCCCTGCCCCTTCTTACCATCTAATAAACGGTTCTTCTGTTTATACAGTTAGAAGAATCCAGACTCTTGCTGTCATGGCAGGGGATTCCATTATTTAGTGGACTGAGAAGGCTATGCTCCAGAGGAATGGAGTTGGATGCCGTCTTATAACATTTTGTAACATGTCTTTGATAAAAGACATTCCAGGCCTCCCCCGCCCCCTTGTTATCTTGCTAGTGATCTCACCTGTTTTTCAATCTCTGATTTCTCTATACATTCCTCGTTTTTGCGGCCTTTTGTCAGATTGTTGTTTTTTGTTGAAACCATCGCAGACCTAATCTTTACCTTGTCTTGTCTAATCCATGTCCGTTTAGACTCACGGTTATTTTCCTGTCGTTGTGTCTCTGTCTAGTCTGCCCTGAGTCTGTCTGTCGAAGCTGTCTGTGTTGCCAAGTCGAGCTGCAACCAGCCTCTTCTCTGCCTTCTGTGTCTCTCTGCTGGATCAGTTCTCTCTCCTTCCTGCGCTGCTGTGCCCGGTTTTCAGTCTCTACCTGCTTCCTTCTCATTTTCCTCCAGCCTTCACCACTCAACAGTCCTCCCCTACTCATCTCCTTCCTGGTGTCCCACTGCCTATTTGTTTTGTTGATGGAGTTCTACCTGCTGTCTGCCTTGCCTGTCTTTCCTGATAGTTATTGTTATTGTATAATTATTGACTGTCTTGCCTGTTGGTATTGACTCGATTTAATAAACTGTACGAGCCTGCAACTGAATCTCATCTAGTTCCTGTCACTCTATTATTATGTTATTGGAGTAACCGAACACATCTATAGATAAAACTAATATAGCCAAGTATGAAAACTAGAAACAACAGACTATAATCAATGAATTATTAGAATGAATAGGATGTCTGATAACATAAATTATCCCATCTAGTTCTGGAGTTGGTAAGACCCTCAACACATCACCTGAGAAAGCCTCTGAGCCTCAGTTTCAGTTTTTGCTTTCCCAGCATGAGGCAGTCACATGCACAGTACATGCAAGCAGGAAGAATCTCAAGCATCTGCATGAGCCCAGCTAATCTGCATCAGCTAATTTTATCAGGGACTTTTAATATATCACATTACACTCAGAGCCAATCATTTAATAATGTATTATTGTCCTTGATTTGACTATTATTCGCAATAACTCAGAAGATAAGTGGTTTATTCACTCATAAAAGAATAAAAGAACACAAACTTGTATCAGCGTCATCTTTGACAGTTTATAATTACTTTTCTGCTTCGAATCAAAGCCTGTAATGTAATTCATCCCAATGTTGGGTGGTTTAGTTCAAGGCTTACAGGTTCTTTTAGTTTTCTAAAATACCTCTGAAGAAAATGAATGTGAAAATCTTTCAGTCTCCTGAAACTGATTGAAGACAAACCCCTTTAGAGTAGACATACTCATGGATCTGATGAGTCAGATATCTGGCAGTCTCCTCGTGCTATATGAACACATATGACATATGAACACAATGTTTAATTTGGCACTTAGTACTGAGTGTGTCCACTGTAAAATATATATTCATGCCCAGATTCCACAAGATCCCACTGAGTCAAACAGTCTGATTGCCATTCATCTCACACACACACACACTATGTTGGATCTAAGGGGACAGCCATAAATTTGCATATTTATAGCCCTTTTAGGGCTCTGCTCCCCTGTGTGGCTGCTGTGTGGCTCTGATGATGAATATTCATGTGCATGCAGAGGTTAATTTGTGCAGAATGTCTGCAGCTCTTTCCTGTGAAACAACACAGATCTTCAGGTAACAACAACCTCCCCACAGAACACACACACTGAGGGATACCTGTGCCAGTTTTACTCTTACCTCAACCAACTATTGTATTATGAGTGATGAGATTTTTAACAGATGCTCAATGAGGCCATGTATACACACTGTCTCTGAAAGTAAAGTGTGTAAATTCTGTGCCAAACTAAAAATGTAAGTAATATTACATTGCATGTTGAAGTATCTCGATAGACAAGTGTAATACTCAGCAACTTTATTAAGTTACATGTTCCCAACCATATTAAGTCACATGGTCCCAAACACAATTGAACATAGGTGTGGAACGTAAGCTAGCTGAGAAACTTTCCTTATCTTAGTTTATTCATCATAACACAGACAGTTTACATATTTACCAATTTGGCAGACACTTTTATCCAAAGCAACTTACAGTTCATTTAAGTTACACATTTTTTTGTCTGTGTAAGTGTTCCCTGCACCCACAACCTTTGCTAGTGCTCTAGCAACTGAGCTACACGAACAGGTAAATAGTCAAGCCTTGCATTAATTTAAACGTTCAAATGTAAAACAAGATAAGAAAGACATTTACATTCAGCATAATAACAAGACAAGAGCTGAGAACTGTTGCGTTCTTCAGTGTTCTTCCTCAGCAAAATTCAATTTCACCATCATTTTTTACAATTTCCTCTCCAATGATGACCAACAGTGACATATTCACGGCTGAAAGTTCACCAGAAACATCTGAGCTGGCTTATCGAACACCAGGAAAAACCATGCATGTGGTCAAAACTCTCCTAATGCCCTTTTTGCACTACAGTCAACTTCTATTGGTCAGAAGTTCTGCCCAAATGCACACCATTGGTAGAGCTGGAAGCATGTATGTCGCGCATCTAAAGCACCACATTAACTGTGTCTGTGCTATCTGAAGGCGTTTAAGGATGCATGCATCATACAGACTGCCAGAAAAGCAGGTAGAATGAATACACCCTTCTTTCACAGGCATGCAGCAGATGCATGTTTTATGCTACAAATGCTAATGTTTTTTTGCTGCTAAGTTTGTTTATTGATAATTCAACCGTTTTATCTTGAAACTCAGCTAACTGTTGATGAAAGCTGATGTGAGTGAGTTTGGACATAATGTTCTTTTGGATGGTGTTATTTAATTGGATGTGGTGTCAACATTAACAGACTAATTTTAAAACAACGGCAAAAGTGCTATAAAGGCAGGCATTGTGCACCCATCACAGACCCCACCCATTATTCTCCACATCTCAAAACTCCACCCTTCACAGACCTCCACCCATTATTCTGTGCTCCTCACAGGACCCTAGCCATCAGACTCCCCTCAATGTCCGCCAATCTCAATGATCCCACATTCTGTCAAGCTTACTTGATGTTGTCAAGGCAACCAGAGTCTGGCTTCAGGATGGCGGTGTGGTGGAACATCTTGTAGAGAGCGATTCCCAGGAAGATTACATTCAGCTTGGGGAAACACAATAACAGAACTGGTTAGCTTTGTTAATAAGTCTATAGACCTCTTGTAGAATCTACAAGATGTTTATTATTAAAAAATAAAATAAAAAATGCATTTTGTTTATTATTTAGTACTGCTATGAATAAGCTATTTCACATAGCAGATATTAACAAATATGCCACAAGACACAATAATAACTAAATTTACACTAAATAGCCAGTTTTCACATTTACCCCCACTTGGTTTCTAATATTGAGTGTTGTTTTCTTGATCATCAATGACTGTTTGTTTTGTGATTATTTATCCAGAGCAGTGAAGCTGTTCCTAAGAAGAATCCTCTAGGCTACAGATGTTCTTCGCTATTCCAGCATCATTCGCACAGTGACTGTATGATGTTGTAATCCAGTTTTCACACTGAGACAACTGAGAGAAAACCTGCAAACTTTCATTGATGCTCAAGAAGCCAGCACGACAGATCAAGACTGTTTATGTAAACTCTTGAACAGGATGGTCCATGTAAATTGTTATTCGTTTGTAAAGAATTTTTAAAATAAATAACCTGGAGATTCAGTAATTAGTTACCATGATGATGAGTGTGGCAGGGCCTATAAAACTCCAAATAAAGTAAGTGTCCAACCGCAACCAGCACCTTAAGACAAAAGACACACACACATAGGAAATAATGCTGCAGGTTGGCTCTGGAGTTCTTATGTCTTTTGGATGATACATGAGAGTTTCTTCAATTATTCAAACTTTAATTTCCGCAACATTAGACTAAAATTCAACCACACACAAGTATGCACACACATGAAGTGTGTGGATTTCAGAAGGGCTGTGGAGAAAAGACTGATTTGAGTGACTGGTTGTGTGTGTAAGTTGTGTGTGTATATATATGAGTGTGACTTATTGTGTGTGTGTGTGTGAGAGAGAGAGGGACTCACACTCTGTCGGTCCCATAACTGCGGTAATCCACAGCAGCAGAGACGGTGACAATGAGGGCAGGAATACCGTATCCGACTAGGTAGAAATATTTCCTGCGTGAGTGTTCACTCTCAAACACCTCCACCAACATGATGTAAAGCTGAACACCTTCCAGAAACATCCACGTGAACGCAGACAGGAAGAAGAAATGCAGAAGTGCTGCAAAAACTGCACAGGCGATCTGAAACACACGCATTACATCATCACTTACACAAACACTGAAGGGATACTTTTCCAATCCCAGTATAATATGCAGAGGCTACTGTGAGGCTTCTATAGATTGATCACAGGAATCCTGTTTGAAAGTAATCATTTTCTTTACACTGAAAGTTCTTGATGCTAACGTCATTGACTGTGACTGCACAAATTTTCACAAAATGTGAAATTTGTGGGGCAGTTGTGGCCTACTGGTTAGTGAGTTAGGCTAGTAATCAGAAGGTTGCTGATTTGATTCCAAGATTCCAAACTGAAGTGCCCTTGAGCAAGGCACCTAACCCCCAATTGCTCCCCGGGCGCAGTAACGTACTGCCCACTGGTCCCGGTGTGTACGTGTTCACGACGTGTGTTTTCTCCTCACCAGTGATCGGTTAAATGGTATGGGTTCCCATATTCTGACGAATAGGTCACTTTCAATTCAATTTCAATTACAAAAGCACACAGTAAATGGAGAAATACCATAGACTTCTACCATCTGTTTTTATATAAAACTTAAAATGACCAAACCTTAAATCTACCCCTAAAAAAAAGTGAACGCCCGCCCAGATAATTGAAGAATATTAATATTGAATATTTATATGAAACACATATACATATACACACACACATATACTCAGACAACTGTTTACTTACTTCTCATTCTCTATCATTTATCACTTTTAAAAACGATTGAAAATAATGAAACCATGCTAGTTCCATATAAAATGACGTACTGTCCATCCCAGTAAAAAATCATCAGAAGGTCTTCTGTTAATTAATATGATAAAAACCCCACATTAATGAGCGATGTGCATTTGACAACATTTACACTTTCAGTGTTTTCAGACAACTGAGTTTGAGTCTGTGAGCCCCACATTACAAAACGTAACACTTAGATGCAATGAGCTGTATTTTTATACAGGAGATTTGCTGTTGCTCTGTTGCACTACATAACGCCATTTTTACACCACACACGACAGACAGAGCGCTTGTGGCAGACATGTTGTGCTTTCACACTGGCAGCGTTTGCAGCGCACCGCTTAACTGCAGCTGTCTGTACACCACCAAGATAATGATCGCTTTAAAAGTTTGTTTTGCATTGTTTTGAAACAGTGTTATTGGTTTATACTTCCTCTCCAAAAAGCTTGTTTTGCTTTTAATGTAATTAATATTGATTTGTTTAATCCACATCAATTTTGTTCTCTTTGTCGTCTGTGTATTGTGAGTTATAGGCAGATTAAAAGCTCAACAATCTTTATGTTTTTCTGAATGATGCAGTCAACCAGCGCAGGAGAGAATCATCTCCAGCTTTTCTCCAGAACTATAGTGCATCTGTTTGGTGTCAGAATATCAACTGTGCATAACCAAAATGCAGTTGTGAGTCCAGAGTTTCAACCTTACCCCTTTTATTTAGGACTAAAATAAAGAACTGACAACCGTATTCTGCTGCTGTGTGAACAGATGTGGCCATTATTTTCCTACTCCACAGAGACTATTTTTTAACCCAATGCACACTTGAAAAAACCCTGTTCTAGGGGTCAAGGTGTAATGGCAAGGGTATGAAGCTGAGGGTGTGGGGTGTTTTGGGTACAGAAGGCGTACCGGCTGGTCTGCACGATTGATGCCTGTGAGGAAAAGTGTTTCGGCGATGAAGAGTGAGATGCAGAGGTTCTTGTGAATGGTATTTCTGTCACTCTGAAGGCCACGGAAGAAGCAGAAAGTGAAGATACAGACCAGCAGACAAACCAGAGACAGCAGGATGCCCACCCACGTGATGACGTCCAGCAACAGATCATGAACGGGGTCTGCCGTCTACAGAGAGAGAGAGAAAGAGATAGAGAAAGGACTGTGATTTTCTTCCATTCAGACACAAGACCATCAGTGAGGTCAGACAGTAATGTTGGTTGATGTATACACTGTGACAATTATCAGGGGCCATCAGAAGACAACAGAACAATGCTTTTAGGACAATCTGTTCAAAATCAATATCACTGACTCTGGACATACGAGCATCATTATGCGATGACTCAATCTAAAGAGTGCAGAATCATGACTTTTGGCTAAGGATATTGTTTTCCAAAAGTTTGTTTTTTGAATTTTTGTTTTCCAGTAGGTGGCACTGTGCCCAAACACCTCATATACCCTGAGGTCATCACAATTAGCACAGCTGCTATTCAACTCTACAACTGTGCAGACAGACTCAGCAACATTAGCTCTTTTCATACAATAATCTTGGTAAATCCCTATTAAATTACCAGAATGACTATGGGTAAATACCCAAATGCTGTTCACACAGGCAATGGCGGTCCGTCTTTTTATCAGAAACATACCTTTCTCACATCAGTACCGAAATACCAATAAACCCAGTGATGTCATTAATCACAAGTAAGATCTAAATGGCTGTGGCTGTTATGATTGGCTTAAAGCAGACCTTTGGATATTGGTTATCCTGTTCTGCATTTATATGTAGCATATTACTGGTAATTTTCTGGTATTATTAACAATTATTTTACTAGTACATTGCCAGGTCTAATTTACCAGTAATTTTTTTATTTGTTTAATTTTAACTTGTTCACCCATGACCTCAGAAACTTTGTATTTTACCAGTAATTTACCAGCAAAGACAGCATGTGTGAAAGGGGTTATTGTCTCAAACAATGTGGGAGTTTGGGGTGGAACTACGTGTTTATCAACCAATGACAGTTGGGAGAGTGTTGGGGAAACCTGCTGAAAAACAGTCAGTTTGTTTATTGTGTACAATAATTGGACATAAATAATGCAATTCACCTTCAAAGACCTCCAGTGTAGTTAGCTACTTTTTATGAGTGGCTGTAAGTAGTATAGCTAACTACATAATAAAAGCATTGCTTGCTTGACTAGTTTAGCTACCTTAGATTATGTGTAGCCTGTAGCCTTATAAGTTAGTTTCAAAGTAGGTTTCCCAGCACTGCTAATATTTCACTTCATGTAGAAAATAATACTCTGTAGTGTTTTTTACAATGTGTGTGACAGTGAGTATGATTTATTACTCAGCTGCAGTTTAAGTGCTCATATCTTGTGGGCAACTGTCATTAATTTCCCGCTAGATTCCTTTTGTAGGGTCCCTACAGAGAGGACACAGCCAAGGGAAAAGAGATCACCTGATATAGGACACATCCCAGAAGACTTTGAGTCTGGACTTCAGCACTTCTGAGAAAGCCCATGAATATTTAAGAGCACTGAATAGGTAACAGTACACATCTTATACGACTGTGTGCTTGCCCCAGAGGACTGTTGTGCACATAACACATCAGTCTTCCTGAAGCTCACTCACCCTGGAGCTCTATATCTCCTTTAAACTCCACACACAAGGACTCTGTGTGTGTGTGTGTGTGTGTGTGTGTGTGTGTGTGTGTGCTGTAAGTAAATCATCTCCTTAAGCCTACTCAGCAGAATTCACAGTAAGGTCTCAGACTTTATAGAGTCAATGCTGAGCTAAAGTAAATCTACGTGTCTATAAACACACTTATGTGTCACACATAAATACAGCTCTGGAAAAAATTAAGAGACCACTGCAAAATTATAGGTTTCTCTGGTTTTACTTTTTATGGGTATGTATTAAAATAAAATGAACGTGTTTGTTTTATTCTATAAACTACTGACAACATATTGTCATTTAAAGCATTTATTTGCAGAAAATGAACCGAAAAAGTAAACAGAAAAACATTTGCAAAAAAATGTTTTTTTTGTTTTCAGACAATACAAAGAAAACACATTTTTGTTCATACTAATTTTTAAACACAATACTAGTGTTTTAAAAATCAATCAATATTTGGTGGAATAACCCTGGTTTTAAATCACAGCTTTCATGTGTTTTGGCATGCAACACTCATGCAACATTGCTTTTGAGTGATTTTATGCCACTTCTGGAGCAAAATTCAAACAGCTCGACTTTGTTTGATGGCCTGTGACCACCCATCGTTCTCTTGATCACATTCCAGAGGTTTTTAATGGGGTTAAAGTCTGGAGATTGGACGGGCCATGACAGGGTCTTCCATACAATGATCCTCCATACAAACCTTGATTGCACCCACAGATTATCACAGATCCTCCACCAGATTTCACAGTGGCCACAAGACACTGTGGCTTGTAGGTCTCTCCAGGTCTCCTAACCATTAGATGACCAGGTGTTGGGCAAAGCTGAAAATTGGACTCATCAGAGAAGATGACCTTACTCCAGTCCTCTACAGTTCAATCCTTATGGTCTTTCAGGTCTTTCAGCCTGACTCTTTGCTTCTCATTAAAGAAGGGCTTTATTCCAGCTTTGCACGACTTCAGCCCTGCCTCTTGGAAAGTGGTTCTCAAACTGGCACCACCAGATGGCGCTAGGGGGGCCGCATAGAAATTTCTAGTTTAGGAAATTATTTTCAAACTTTTACCTGTATGCACTCAGGATTGTTCTTTGTAAAATATTATGTATTTAAAAAAATTGGGATATTTAAAAATAATAATACAATATTTTTATTATACGCATTTTTAATATTCAACATCAGATAAATAAGGCTACAAAGAGAACTGATGTTCTGGCATTGTATAAAAGTCATTTGTTTTCAGTATAATCCAAAATTCATAAGTTTGACAATGTTTTCGTGAAGAGTTTTCTTTTGGAGGGGCCACAAAAAGATTCACCTTAAACAAGGGGGCCTCCTGCTGAAACAGTTTGAGAACCACTGATCTAGAAACCATTCAAAACTGTTTCAAACCATCCTTGCCAAGCACTTCACCCCAGCTGCCATTTCTTTTTGTAGGTCATATGATGTCGACCTATGGTTTTTGACTGACGTTCAAACAAGCTGGTGGTCATCTCATTCAGTGGAAAGGGGGTCGGAGGAGACATCGGTTCTTATGAACTGGTGTCTTTGAAATTTTAAGCATGGAAGCAACCTGATGCTCACTGCATCCCTCTGCTAGTAAAGCCAAAGTTTAATTATTCTTTTCCTCATTCAGAACTTCTCTTTTCAACTCTTTTTCCATGGTCAACAGTTATTATTTGTTCCCTTTTGAAAGCTACAGTCGATGCTGCGCTGCTAAGCGCATTGGGAACGTCTTTAGATGTGACCAGCTGTGAATATTGTGTGTAACACGTCAA
>JAZGTI010018654.1:0-11513 GCA_036877585.1 Botia kubotai
ACTAAGAAAATGCCAGGAAAAGCCTACTAGAACAGCTGAACTTTATTCTGGGTTAATCAAAGGTGCTTTAAATGATGACAGGTGTGTACTGACTCTTATTTAAAATGAGTTTCAATGTGATTGCTTAATTTGAACACAGCCATATTCCCAGTTATAAGAGGGTGTGCACACTTATGCAACCATATTATTTTAGTTTTTCATTTTTAGTTTCCCACACGTAAAATATGTGAGTTTGTTTTTTATGAAATTGTACAGGTTATAGTTTTCATTAAAGGTGGAAAAAGTTCTGAAATTATTTATTGTGGTTTGATTTTTTTACAACACAGAAACCTTGCATTTTAACAGGAGTGTGTAGACTTTTTATATCCACTGTATGTACTATTTACTTTACGTTGGCTTGTTGTTTGAGCTGAGTGAGAGCGTAAGCAACTCTGCTAACAGACACTACATCTATAAAAACTGTATCTAGATCACTCCCTTCTTCATTGGATTTTCTAGATTGCTCTCTACTTAAGTCTAGTTCCGTGTATCCAATAAGAATAAAACAGTTAAGCTCTGCCCCAAGTGAGGCCAGCCAGAATGTTAAATGTAAATTTGCGGATTGAAAATGAAAACTGTGAAATTTCGCCTAGCTCTGATTTGCTAAAAAAAAAAAACTTAAAACATATGGGTTGTTTGAAATGTGAAGTTCTATAGATTAATACGTAGAATTATATATATTTTTCACTAAAGTTGTTTTTCCCTTCTGCTTTGCAGCAAATCCTAAGCAGTGATATTATTATCCTGACAATCACAAGGTGCATAGCAATCATTTATATTTACTTTCAATTTCAAAATCTTCGACAGTTAGGTTCCAAATACATATTAGGTAAGTTGTATTATTCAAAACTGTATAAAAAACAATCATAGCTTCATGAGCTAACATTTATTACAGATGTTTATTGTTATTGTAATATTTATATTACCAGGCACTGCAGGACTTTTTACAATTTTCTCCAGTTTTGTGTTCAGCACGGTTGTCATTCACTTCCTGGACAAGGAGCTGACAGGCCTTAAGTATGTATATTTGTATATCACTTTCATTGAACAACAGTACCACATCCTGTCAGCAACTTATGGGAAGTTTTCAAAAATGTATTGTTCCTTATGCACATATTAAAAAAGTATATTTTTTACTTGTATTACCAGTGAGGCTTTGCCATTCTTTCTGCTGTTGATTGACCTCTCTAAAGCATGTGCTTTGGCCAAGTTTGCATTGAGTTCAAACTCACAGGTATGCCACCTTTCCCTTGTATTGAATGCAGACATGTTTGCTACTTTAAACTTATTGATAAATGTATCAGTCTCTGGGTTAGTTGGCTTTTAAGTCATTATTCCTCCTGCAGGATGAAGTGAGAAAGAATATTGCCAAAGGAATGGCTGTCTTAGGACCCACTTTTACTCTTGATGCCATAGTAGAATGCCTCGTGATTGGTGTGGGTACAATGTCGGGTAAAAGTCTTCTTTGTTTGTCTGAACTCATCAACAAGCACTGGATGAATGCAATACAAATGTTGAAAGAGGCTTTAGTTTATCTTTGTTTACCTTTTAGTTTACTCAATAGTTTAGTTTAACAACAGTAAACTTTTTTAGTCACATAACTCTTTTACTATAGGTGTGCGGCAGCTGGAGATCATGTGCTGTTTTGGTTGCATGTCTGTCCTGGCCAACTACTTTGTGTTTATGACCTTTTTTCCAGCCTGTGTTTCTCTTGTGCTGGAGGTATGTCACAATATTTCTTTGTAATGCTCTTAATGGAAGTCTTCAGCATAATCTAACATGTATGCCTATTTGACACAGTTGTCCGTAATCTAATTTGTAGCTTTTGTCTATATTCACACAGTTATCTAGAGAGAGCAGAGAGGGGCAACCTATTTGGCAACTAAGTCACTTTGCTAGAGTTCTAGAGGAGGAAGAGGACAACAAGCCTAACCCTGTCACACAAAGGGTTAAAATGATCATGGTATGGTTACACTAAACCAAAAGCATTTCTTCCAAAAAAACTAATAAGCTCATTGTTTTAGTGGTAATAAATAAAGATAGTTTTATCTGTAATAGTCTAGATCACATTTAAAGGCTTGTTTTACCCAAAAAAGAAAATTCTTCCATCATTTACTCACCCTCCTGTCATTCCAAACCTGTATTACTTTTTTCTTCTGAGAAGCAAAAGATAATATTTTTAATTCGTCCCAATGCCTCGACAGAAGAAAAATGCTGGATTTTTATGGTACATATAAGCAGTTTTCCACATCATCACATTTGTGACATCTCGAACTTCATGTGGGCACTTCAGCAAGCCACAGTTGAAGAGTTCATTTTAGAGCCTGAACAGTGTTTCTGCATATTTTTAAAGATATCTTTTCACCCCTGTACATCTGGATGTGGCTGTTTTATCACCCTGTTGGACAGCTGCAAATGGTGTTTAGAGTGTGTTGGTTTTAACCACGCTCAGACATAATTCGTATAAAGGACCTGCACTCATTGTGGTTGTGTTCGCCTGCTTTGTTTAGAACGAAGCTGCTCCTTTCTGGGACATTTCTTCCTGGGATGTATCAGCAAGCACCGGGGAATGGGGAGTTCTCTGAGAGGTCATCTGCCGGGCCTGCCCCACAAACCTTTCAGCCCCCATCCTGCTCATTTAATCTGATACTCTACTCCCTCAGGTCAAAGCCGATGCCGAATTGATAGTGGTGCTTTCTCTGGTGGCTGCATATATCGGGCTGGCGTGGGATCCTCCGAATTGCCTGGACTTGCCTGGATGATTGGTTTCTGGGTTTGGGGTGTGACTTGAACCTTGCCCTGTCACAGGTCCTTTCTTTTCTGAGGTGCCTGATGAACGCAAGATGTGGAGAGCAACTTTTCATAGCATGCACAAGCTTTGCAGGCTTATCTAACCTCACTACCCTCAGGGGCAGGGTGGCTAAGGGATAAATCACATTAAAATGTGCAAGAAATGCTGTCACCTGGAGGAACTGAACACAGCTCCCTTCCAAATCCTGCAAGTGTACCTCATCACTGACGGCAAGTGCTGCGGGTCAGGCCAAGGCATTAAAGGAGCTGCACCAGGGTAATACTGACCAGGGCTGATGCAAGACCTGTGCATCGACACATGCCTTGGGTCAGATGATAGCCATGCCCTTGGTACAAGCAGAGGTTAGCCCAGTGCATTGTGGATGCCATATGTTGTATATGTCCATATGTATCTAACATATGGGATCTCCTGTCAGTAGGATATGATTTCCATAGTGTCCTCCTTCAGGTAAGGAGAATGCTCTCTAGCTTTTCTGTGCTGGGGAAAATTACTTTAAAAAGGCTATCACTGGTGTCTTTCTTTTGGTAAGTCCCCTTTCCCCCCACAAGGAAGGGAGGTGCCTTACACTCCAAGCTAAAGAGTTCCAACTAAGCTGAGTACTCGTTACGAGGCACGCAGCAGATTGCATGTGTTTGTTTCTCCATATATCGTAGCACATTTTCACTCCTGTGGTGCTTAAATTAGTAGTACTAGGTATCCCTAGTGAGTGACAGAAAGGGTTACATATGTATCCTCTGTTCCCTAATGGAGGGAAAACCAACTATTAGTAACAGACCACTGACATGGTCAGGACTTATTTTTGGCTCCTCAGCACAAAGTGATGCACACCATTTCCCTTTTATACTCAGATATCTTAGGGCAGTGAGTGGCATGCAAATTTCAGTCGCCTTTTATACAATGATCAGAGGTGATTGGGGCTCCCAAGAGTGAACCCTTAGTGTGAACACAATGTCTCATTCCCTCCATCTGTGAACAGAGTATGTAACCGAGACAACATTTCTCAAAATATACTCTTTTGTGTTCCACAGAAGAAAACAAGTCATAGGTTTGGAATGACATTAAGGTAATTTTTTCCATTTCTTGCATTTTCATTTTTGGCTAAACTATCCTTTTAATATTTTGCAGTCTCTCGGCCTGGTGATGGTTCATGCTCATAGCCGGTGGATTGCTGATGCTGCATCCAGTAACAAAACTCTTGATATTCCTCAAGTTGGTGTAAATCTTAATGACAATATGCCCAAGAGGATTGACCCACACATGCCCCTGTGGCATTTTTATCTGTCCAGGTATGCACAGTTAATTTTCAGATCATTTTATTTATGCTAATGCTGGTTCTGACATTTTATATCTACTTGGAGGACATTTCTGTGTTTATTTTATAAGCTTCACAGTTTGGATTAATTTAACTAGAGATATTCTGCCAATTTAACACTATAACATTATGGAATACATTATGACATTGTATTATACAAAATATTATAATTTAATAACCAATTACTTAATAGCAATATTTTGTCTTTTTTGTCTGTTCGTTTAGGATGATCAGCATGAACATTGAGCAGGTGATCACGTTGGGTCTCGCCCTGTTTCTAGCCATAAAGTACATTTTCTTTGAGCAGGTCGAGATGGAGTCTACACTGTCCCTCAAAGTCCCCATTCCAGGTTCTGTACTTAATCAGAAATGGTCTCCTGACCAGTGCTGCAGGAAAGAGGTTCACTGTACCAGCAAACCTGAAAAAACTCCAACTCTCCCTCCTGTTGTTACTAAAGAGGAAAGAGGTAAATACCCCTTAATTTTACTTATCATTTTTGTATATATATTTCAAAGCCAACACTCAAAAATCAATGATTTATTTAATAGATTAAATGATTTTTCTCTTTCAGATTTAGTGATTCGACCCTTGCCTGCTCAAAAGAAATATGAACATAAAAGTACTTTTGTAATAGGAGAGGAGAAAACTCAGAAATTCTTAGACATGTGGAGGTCTGTGATTAGTATACCTTCTGAACCCAGACCTGTGGAAGATTGTCTGTCCATTCTGAAAAACCCAGATGTAAGTGCATTGTCAAATACACTGTTGGTCTTTCGGTTTGTTTAAAGTTTAACTTGGGTTAAGTGAAAACTGAGAAACCTGTGGTTGTTTATCTCTAATGAGATTCTCCACTTACTCTTTGCACTTGCTCTTACGTAATAGACTAATTGACTAAGACTAAGACAAGATCAGAAGCATGTTACATTTAGCAGATGCTTTTATCCAAAGTTACAAGGTGAGGAAAACAAAAAAGCGATAAATCATAAGGAGGCAATAACATCACCCGTACACAGTTACAATTTTACAACCTTTAACGCTGGATAGGGGTGATACCTGTTGGGTAAGAGGAGAAAAGTTTAGTTTTTTTAACTTGTCAGTTACTTGTGGAAGAGACAGAGACAGCTGTTTCTTGAATATAGGTGAGGGATGTAGCAGACCGAAGTTTGGAAGATCATTCCACCAACGAGGGATAGTGAAGATGAAACTGTGAGCAAGTGATTGTGTGCCTTTTGAAGAGGGTATTACAAAGAGCTATAGCTTTCCTGTAGCTCAGTGGTTAGAGCATGGTGTTAACAATGCCAAGGTCATGGGTTCGATCTCAGGGATTGCACATACTGGGGCAGTTGTGGCCTACTGGTTAGTGAGTTGGGCTAGTAATCAGAAGGTTGCTGGTTCGATTCCAGCACTGGGGGGTTGCAACTGAAGTGCCCTTGAGCAAGGCACCTAACCCCCAATTGCTCCCCGGGCGCAGTAATGTGCTGCCCACTGCTCCGGGTGTGTGTGTGTTCACGACTTGCAGTGTGTGTTCACTCCTCACTAGTGATGGGTGAAATACAGAGGTCACATTTCATGTATGGGTTACCATATTCTGACGAATAGGTCACTTTCATACTCAGAAACAATGTTTAGTATAATGCAACGTAAGCCGCTTTGGATAAAAGCGTCTGCCAAATGGATTTTCCTAATAAGACAAATCTAAATGAGCATGTTGTTTTGGCAATGTAATTTGGCATGTAGTATTACTATTTAGTGCACTTATTCAATTCAATTCAATTTTATTTATATAGCGCTTTTTACAATATTACATTGCTTCAAAGCAGCTTTACATAAAAGCAGCTTTACATATACATGATTTAACTTATGTTAAATCATGTATAATCACAATGTGTGACTATTTCTGTCATATTTCTGTCACAATGTGTAACTATTTTTATTTCATCTCCTTTGACTCCATAGATGGGTGCTCGGTATCTCAGTGATGAAGAGGTTATTGTGTTGGTGAATTCAAAGCACATCCTAGCTTACAAACTAGAGGCCATAATGGAGACCCCTGAGAGAGGTGTAATAATCCGGAGAAAAATGCTCACACCCAAACTTGCTGAGCCCTCAGCTCTGTCCTGCCTCCCTTATAAAGACTATGACTTCTCTAAGGTAAGACACAATGTGGTTACATTACACAAATTTTACTTAGTGATGCTTCCTTGGCAGACTTCTACATTTATTCATTTAGCAGACACTTTTATCCAAAGCGACTTGCAAAGAAAGAGAGCATTAAACATTTTGTCAACCTACAAAGCTACATTTACAAGTGGAAATCGTACTCTGTTGCTAGAGAAAATTCTGGACTGAAACTTCAGGATACACTTTCAGGAAACCGAAAAATGATGTTTTTAAAAATATATATTTTAAAGCCATTTTTTATATATTTGTATTAAGACTTTATACACACTATAAACACCAAAATTGGACAAAATACAAAATATATTATTCTTCCTTTGCAACAAAATCAAATATAACCTTTTTTACCAATTATCTAAATAATGTAAAGTTCTAGAATTACTAGCCTATATAATTAAGCAAAACAGTAGTCAAGTTACAAATTCAGCAGCACTTGCTAATACAAAAAGTTTATATATGATAAACAATAATCTTAAACACAAAGTGGCAGTGGGTCTGTTCATGTAAACAGGATTAAAATGGGCTTCAGTGATGTCAGCACAGTGTATCGAGTTTTGCACTAGGAAGCACCACTCTTATTTTCTTGTGAAAATCTAGGCTAAATTAAGGTACTTTGCACCTTTGAATATTTTAAGTGTTGAGTTTTCTTTTCCAGGTTATGGGAACCTGTTGTGAGAACGTTATTGGTTACATGCCAGTTCCTGTTGGAGTTGCCGGCCCACTGTTGTTGGATGGGAAGCAGTTTCAGATCCCCATGGCAACAACTGAGGGTTGCCTAGTTGCCAGTACAAATAGAGGTTGCAGAGCCATAGCTGTAAGCAGTATTTTGAATTTTTTTAAGGTCATTTTGTTTTTTACTATTTTTTTCAGGAAAGCAGTGGGGAAAAAAACTATAAACTATATTGTAATTTTGCATAATGTCTCATTTAAAGTGTATTAATCCATGTTCTGTTCTGTGGGTCTCCCACAAGTTGGCAGGTGGTGCCAGTAGCCGTGTTCTTGCAGATGGAATGACGAGAGGCCCAGTGGTCCGTTTGCCCTCTGCCTGTCAGGCAGCAGAAGTCAAGGCCTGGCTGGAAAGCATGGAGGGCTTCAAGTGCATCAAGGAGGCCTTTGACCAGACTAGCAGGTTTGAGACTATTTTGGTAAACAAATAAACTGTATTCAAAATTATATTTAAATAAAGTTTGATTACTACACATATATTTGTATTGTTTGTGTAGGTTTGCCCGATTGGAGAAGCTTCTGATTGGCCTTGCAAGTCGCAACCTATACATTCGATTCCGGTCAAGAACTGGGGATGCAATGGGGATGAACATGATTTCAAAAGTATGCTGAAATGCATAAAAGCTGTTTCAATCTGAATTGAAACAGCTGTCATTAATCATTTGATTAGCTAAATTGCACTGCTAAATTGTTTTTCTTTTATCTTTGAACAACAGGGCACAGAACAGGCTCTCATCAGGCTGAAAGAGGAATTCCCAGAGCTGCAAGTCTTAGCCGTTAGCGGAAACTATTGTACTGACAAGAAACCAGCCGCCATTAACTGGATTGAAGGCAGGGGCAAATCTGTGGTGTGTGAGATCACCATTTCAGCAAAAATTGTCAAAGAGGTATAGAATCTCTATAATCTTCATTAGAATCATTCTAATGAAATTCTGTTCATTGTCTGCAGATATTGCATTTTAAATGTTTGTTTACATTTAATAATGATTCTTAGATGATAGCTGAGATTTACTATTTTTTAGCTGAGATATTTAACGGGGTGTTTTTTTGTCCAGATTTTAAAGTCAACAACTGAGGCTTTGGTTGATGTCAACATCAGCAAGAACCTAGTTGGATCAGCTATGGCTGGAAGCATTGGGGGTTATAATGCTCATGCTGCCAACATCGTAGCTGCCATCTATATTGCTTGCGGACAGGTAATAACTGTTAAGAAAACATCTCAGGTTACGTATGTAACCCGGTTCCCTGAGATGGGGAATGAGACGCTGCTTTAGCTTGACGCTATGGGAAAAACGCTTCAGGTGTGCTTGAGTCTGAACACGTGTAAAACCTAGGCCGATTTAAAAACATCAGGAGCAGAGTTACACTTATCAAAACCACCACGGTGTGCAGCGATGCACCAACCTATCATTATAGAAACCTATCATCCAAACTCCATATATTTTAGTGTGCTGTCGTTCATCTGGCCACTTAAGGCTCAGCTTCTCAACAGCACAAGAAACAACCTCTACCAGCTCCTCAAATGCGGCAGAAAGAGGAAGCTGGTCTGCCTCAGCACCCATTTGGCTGCTAGCAGTCCGATCATCATCTGATGATAACGCACTTCACAAACTCTTAGAAGTCATATTTTTTCGGACTACTTCTAATTTTAAATCACACTCTTTTTTCCTTCTTTGCTGGCTACATGCAAACAAGCGGCTTTCTAAAGACAAAAAGCTGATTTTGCAGGTGCCTTTTAAAGGCTTTGTGGCGCACAATGCTTTTATAATATATGGTATAATTTTGAATTATAAGTAGTTATATCAGGTCCAAATGAGATGGTAAGAATTTCAGACATGTATGCTGTTAATATTGTATTAGACATTAAATAAAATTGAATTTAATAGAACATCTCTTTCCCTGTATAGGACCCAGCACAGACAGTAGGCAGCTCCAACTGCATCACTATAATGGAAGCCTCAGGCCCCACAGGGGAAGATCTTTATATCAGCTGTACTATGCCCTCTATTGAGCTAGGCACCATTGGTGGAGGCACTAACCTTCCTCCCCAGCAAGCCTGTTTACAGGTATTTAAACTGCATTGTTGCAGGGAACTCAAATGTTTTTGGACGTGCAGTTGAAATCAGGTTTTTTCTCTTTTCTGTTTTTCAGATGTTAGGTGTGCTGGGTGCCTGTCAGGAGTGCCCGGGTGAGAATGCCCGACAGCTTGCCAGGGTTGTGTGTGCTACTGTGCTTGCAGGAGAGCTGTCACTCATGTCTGCGCTTGCTGCTGGACACCTGGTCAAAAGTCACATGACTCACAACAGGTAAGAACTCTTTACTGTACAAGATTTGCATACACTGTATGCATACACTATATCGCTATTTTGTAAAAAAAATATCATCTGCACATACCTACATAATTGATTTTTGTCTTTTGGTTATAGATCAAAAGTGAATTTGCAAGAAGCTCCAGGAACATGTACTAAGCAGGCATCTTGAGCAAGCATTATCTGTAAAGGACATAAAGAAAGAGGATCTCACCTTTAAGGCACATTATTATTCATGTACATTCTGTTTTCAAGAACAGAACAAATAATACAGACTTAATGTAACCCGTTTCACAAAAGAATTGCCTTTAAGTGTTTACGTGTTTTCAAGGTGAAACTGGTAAAGAGATGGCTAGAGACAAGGCTTTATTGGCTAGAGACAAGGCCACCTGTTTCAAGGTTTCAAGATGCTGATGCTGATTCCATGCTTCTTAGTTAAGTGTAACATTGCTATCAAGAGCAAATCTGATCATAGCTCTAAAGCTATCAGTACATGAAGATGCTGATGCTATTAAGTGCAGGCCACACAACGGAACATTGTGCATTGTAAAATTAGTACAGTTAGTACCAGTCATTAGTACCAGTCATTTTCAAGGTCAGATGGATGCCTTGAATTATACATGTTTTACTTCTGATGATTTGATGGCAACATGCTTGCAAACAGCAGCTGGAGGCAGTGAAAGAGAATAGGGAAAATTTACTCTCCATTGCTTAACAGTAATGCTATAGGACAGCCTCAATACAGAGAGGACTTTTAAGTACTGTAATTTACTGGTTGTACACAGATTGAATTTTACAGAATGATTACAAAATGCCAAACGCAGCTGTCAACAGTCATATCAGAGGTTTTTTTGTCAGAATGTACATAGGATACCTGTATACTACCTGTATTAAAATGGTTATTACACTGTTTTGTATTTAACATCATGGAAAAGGTGAAATACCTGTGATTGAAAGAAAGCTAAAAAATTTTTGACAAAGGTGCAATTTAGGAAACAAGACAAAAAAACTGCAAAGTTTTGTATATTTTTTGTATTATAAAAAGGTAATGCATTGCCTTGTTTGTACTGGTCACATTCTTTCCTTACAGGCATGTCAGTTCATTCATTTGATCTCTGTTAAAATCATGTTTTCTATATTAATATTATTAAAATATATTATAATAATATTAAAGGTTCATTCTGTAAAACATTTTGAGGCTATGCATGTACCCGAGGAGAGGTAATATGTTTCCTAAGGACAACATTATTATAGGCTCCTGGCTCAACAGAGTGTGGGCTAGCCAATCAGCTCACCCTGCATCACATCTCACCAGGACACTCACTGCTGATTGGCTTACCGTCAATGAGGCCTTTTAATAACCTGAAGGACAAAACAGGCTTTACACACATATACACTGGCTAATCTTATAGCCTTAACTCCTCCCCTCTGCTTTATCTTTTATGGTAACTCATCAAACTCATGGGCTGATATGACAACATGCATATTACATTTAAACTTTAAATGTATTTAAACCACAAAGTATGGAAGCCTGGTCCCGCCACTGTTGAGAAAAAAAAATTGAAGTCATAATTATTAGAAACTTTCTCATAATTATGACTTAGTATCACATTCTATTGAGAAACTTTCTCGTAATAATGACTTAACATCTCATAATAACGAGAAATTTTCTCATAATTATTACTTAGTATCTCGCAATAATGACAAACCTTCTCATAATAACGAGAAACGTTCTTGTAATAATGACTTAGTATCTCGAAATAATTAAAAACTTTCTCATAATGACTTAGTATCTCGAAATAATGAGAAACTTTCTCATAATAATGACAAACTCCTTTAATTCACGTATGCGCATACGCAGTAGATTAGATTAGATTAAAATTAGCTTTCCTGTAGCTCAGTGGTTAGAGCATGGCGTTAACAACGCCAAGGTCATGGGTTCGATCCCAGGGATTGCACTTACTCGATGTATAGTGATCAATGTGTAGTATAATGCAATGTAAGTCGCTTTGGATAAAAGCGTCTGCCAAATGCCTAAATGTAGATTAGATTCAACTTTATTGTCACTGCACATGTGGGTACAAGGCAACGAAATACAGTTAGCATCCAACCAGAAGTGCATTTTTACAGTGCAAG
>JAZGTI010018655.1:0-11273 GCA_036877585.1 Botia kubotai
GAAAAGCCATGTTTCTGAATGACAGATCCTAGAGACGTCATGTAGATGGAGAAGAGGAGTGGTCCAAGAACTAAACCCTGGGGCACCCCAGTGTCTAGGTGTTGCAGGTTGGACACCTCTCCTCTCCAGGACACCCTGAACGACCTGTCAGTAGCAGTAGCTTACTATTTTACTGTTTTAGCTGACAAATGTTTGGATCACTGCAATTGTTTAAGAGGTATTGAAAGTTATTGAAAATGTCGTATCATTTTTAAACCGCCTGGAATTTATATAACCAAAAAAAAACATCATAGCTGAAACAAAATGCTCAGTGGCCCTTTAAAGTATATTAGTCTAGTCTGAGATGACAAACCTGAACCAGGAGCTGCACAGCAGGTGTGGTTTTTCTTATGTAGAGTGTGAATCTGCTTGACCAGCCTGTTATCTCATATGCAGGCAGTAAAGTTTAACTGATTAACTGGTATCAAAAACATCTTTAGGTTAATGACTAAAGGGATTCATTTGGTTGAGTCTGTCTGTAATAGTGATATTGTTAACCGATGGTATTGGCTTCAGTTTTCACAAAGCCAATAAAGACTGAGATGTCTGTGAAACTTACTGATGACCCTTAGTCCTGTGATGTTTTGTCTTGTAGGATGTAACAAAGATGAAACTTCAGGCCCTGCAGCCCAACACACAATATATAGTGCAGATTCAGGCTGTCTCTTACTGGGGTCTGAAGCGACTTAAGAGTGGCCGAACTCAGCTTTCCTTCAACACAGGTAAGACCTCTTTACAAGGGGAATTTGTTTTGGTTGTAAAAGATTTATATGAAAGTTCACAAAATTCAAATGTCTTTATATTGTAATTAATTGTTCTCAGATTGTTTGACAATTTTTACATTTAAGCAGTTTTATAAGTATAAATTGAAAAGGGTGTGAAATGTAGGGTGTTAGAAATAAAATATTTTCTCTCTTGAAAAAGCTTTGACTTTGGCCCCCTCCTTTTACCATGAATCAGTGTTGCCGTTGATAATTATAGCACAGCAGAGCCATTAAAAACACACAAAACCTTTATTGGCAAGTAGGCTGTTTTGTCAGAAAAGTTGTCTTTTACGGTGACTTAGTTTCTGGCACATGAGCAGCTGAGGTTAACCTTTCCCAGAGGCAGCACATTTCAGCCCTGCATCAGCACCCAATTGTTGCACCATGGCTCACCCAGGAGAAGATTGTTTTGGCCATGACCCAGTTTAGCACTGTAGTTGACCTTAGAGAAGTTTTTCACCTCCAGAAAGACCCAGCCCTATCATAGCAAAACCCTTTCTTCTGTTGTTGTTATTCTGTTTTTGATTAGACTGTATAAATCTTCTAGTAATTCTGCCAAAACTAATTCCAGACACAGCAAAGAAGTCTGGTAGTTTTGTGAAGATTTGTTGGCTGTTTAATTCGTCTAGTGCACACACTCATGATAAAATATTTAGACTTCATCTATTTTTCCATTCTCTTACTTATTGGTATGTGCTTAATATATTCCCCTCTAGGTTTGTCAGCTTCATGTTTCTCTTCATGAGGGCACTCAAACATATCTCCATTCTTACATTAATGCACTGGACTGCAAGACTGCTTAATGATAAACATGAAATTTTATTACTCAATGTTAAATAATGAAGAAGAAAAGTAGAAACGTCTCATAAATCATCAGTGTCAGAAGATGTTGTGTAATGCTTCAAAATTATTTTGATTACCACAGACAATATCTTGCCTGCGAACAGGCAAGTACAAATAGTTAAATAGTCTGTTCATGTCTCTCCTGTGCCACAGATGTATCTATGTAACATAGAGATTAAGTTTGAAATAACATAGAATATTTCTTTATTTATTAAGTCAATTAAGACATTTGTCAAATGTAAATGTCCTTTTTTGTTATTCTAGCATCCTCTCGTGGGCATGACCGCAATTCTGTAGAGTTCTCCAATGAGCTTACCATATTTCACTCCTCACCCAATATACTGAGACTAGAGGCAACCGCCCCTCATTATCACAACAACCAGCTGCAGGTCAAGGTCTTCTGGAGGAGCCAAAGCCAAGGCAAGTGATCTGCCTTGAACACCGACAAACAAACCAAGAGGTCAAAGAAGGTTTACTTCTCAGCGGAAATGATCTTTCAACATAAAACACTCACATGACTTCATGCCAGTCACGCAAAGCATATCTGTTGGATGAAGGTCCTTTTAGATCTATCTGTCTTTACACAGTTCATTGCCCAAGCAAAGCAATGGCCTGAATCATGATTTATTAAAGAATGTTACCAAAGATAAATATTATCCATCCTGCATAAAAAGATAATCTCACAGGGATATCCTCTCTAGACTCTTTCCAACAGATTACTCACAATTTGCTTAGTGTGTTTTTAAAATACACGTTTAGTGAAGTGACAGCTTTCAAAAGGAAGATTCCAGTGAAGCCATGATCATCCATAAATAGCGGGTGTTGATTTACTGTTATCTTCTGGAAAGAAAGCCACGAGGAGTGATTTAATAATGGAGGTACGAGTGTGAAATCAAAAACAGATGGAGGGAAATAGCTAACTGATGTGCTATGAGAGATAGGTTTAAAGAAAGATGTAATGTGTCTTGGATGCAGAACGGGACAGGAGCAGAAGGAAGTTGGTTCCTGAAAATATGATCTTGCTGCCTTTGTGGGCTTGACTTAAGAAATGTTCTGATATAAAAATAACATGCTGTCTTGTTTCCTCATGTAGAAAGCCAAAAGGAAACTAGTTCATACATTCTCAGATGGTATCCTGAAGTTTGTGCAAATAATGTCACAAAAGCAGAGAAAACAGCTACACTGCAGGTATACTACATTCATTAAAATTCATATAATTCATCAACCACCTGCTTTACGGCTAAGACTAAAGGATTCATGTGATACTTGATTGTGTCATTTAATTTTTCCCTAAGGTCATAGGTCTATTTTTATCATTTAAACATCAGAAGATCACAGATTTGTTTCACAGTTCTTGATCACAGTTCTTTTCAAATTGTTTACTTTTTAAAAGAACAGGGAATTTTGTGCTGCAGTGTGACTGTGCAAGATGGAATGTAACACAGAACAAACAAATACAAAACAAAAGGGACAGAAATTCAGTTTAAATACATTGGCATGATATGCATAGGTCTAGTTTAAAACAATACTGGCCATAAATTAGCATATTGCCCTAAAATGCACTATTACTGTTATTTTGTCACTAGTAATTTTTCCAGTGGAAAGTCCAGTGACATGGTTTCTTCTGAAATAGGAAAGCAAAGTGCAGTATCACTGCACTGTATCACGTATTATGTTTTATTTAATGTTTACAAAGTTCCTGGATAAAATACAGCAAAAACTAACAAAAAGTAATCCTTATTTTAAACCATGTTATAACCATGTAAAATATGCCCCATCATGTGTTATAAACATTTTAGTTTTTAGGTTTAAAAATCAATAACTACAATAATACAGTAACAAGCCTTTTTTATGTATGAGTTGTTGTTTGGCTATTATCACACATATTTCAGGTCCTTGGTGCACTTTTACTGAGTACTGACTGAAAACCAACCCGCTCATTTAATTTTCTTTATGAGAGAAGACAAACTCCATTGAGTGGCTGCTTTTATCATCTCATTTATTGCTTTTAAGCAAGAAATGAAGACAACTGGCTAAAAATATTCTAGCTATACTGGCTAAAATACTGGCTAAAAGAATAAAAATATGTCTTTTAGCTATAATTGTGAAGAGAGAGACAGACCTCTAGTTTTACAAATGTAGTGAACATCAAGTTATCATACAATTACTTAAAACACCAGGTTTTGGCATGAAAAAGTATTTTTGACATGGTGGTAATGAAACAGGCAGGGAGGGGGAGAAAGTCATCATGATAAAAGAGCCCTGGAGTACATGTCTGTTATTGTTCCATGCAGTGTGCTTTTAATTGTTCTGATATAGTCAATTTCACTTTTAAATGGCTGAGTATTGTAATTTTATTCTTTTGATTGATTAAATGTTTATGCTGTTAAGTCAGTATACATTATCGAGGTTTAGCTAAGTAGTATACCCCTAATAAAGCTGTTGATGTAAAGAGAAAACACTTGTTTTAATGATTGTTGTTTAATAAAAGTAAACACAACAACATATAAACTGGAAAGTCTGCATTTAGTCTATTTGCCTTTTATGTTATCTTTTTATTTTGGTGTGAACTATTCCTTTAATCCAAACCATCCAACTCAGACATGTGAGAACATTTTGAACATAGATGTTTAAAAATCATTAAAAAGACACAAGTAGAATACTGTGTACTTAACATCTTTTTTGAGCCAGTTAAGCTTTGCAACTAATAATTAAATCAGAAATGGTGGTGCAGTATGCAATTATTGGCTATGATTGATAAGTATATAAACAAAATATTTGATGTTTATTACAATACATTTAAATACTGATACACTTGTAATATTGTTTGAAAGTGGATGAGAGAATCCAATTCAGTTAATGGGAAAAGATGATTGCTGCTAAACTGTGGCTACAACAGCAACTTCTCTGATTGG
Source organism: Botia kubotai (assembly GCA_036877585.1). Classification (NCBI taxonomy): domain Eukaryota; kingdom Metazoa; phylum Chordata; class Actinopteri; order Cypriniformes; family Botiidae; genus Botia; species Botia kubotai. The sequence continues at coordinate 4,562 of JAZGTI010018655.1, forward strand.
TAGATCTCTCTTCCTCACCAGGATTTAAATGATTTTTAAAAACTCATACTGACTTGTAGCTTCTTTAGAAGCACATACAATCACATGCTAAGACCAAGGAAATGATGTCACTATGAGTTCATCTGGTGTTCCCTGAAGTTGATGCTAAAATACATAATCACACAGGTAACAGATAAAGTCCTATTATCAGAGAGCTTTGTATGTCTTTACATCAATCTCCACTGCACAATAGAGATGTGTAACTATGACGGGGAAACCGAATATCTGATTTGCCTTCAGCAGAGCAGATGCTGTTTCACAAGCTTGCCTGATTTGTTTAATTTGTACTTAAGTGTGTTTATCTCTGTATACATTTTACATTTCATACTTTACTCACTGCCTCCTGTACTCTTCTTTATATTTAGTAATCACAGTGCTGTTTTTTGTTCTCTGCTCAGGAAACACATTTTGTGATTACCGGTCTGTTTTTCTCATGTAAGTACCGGGTATCAGTCAAGCCTGTTAGAGAACAAGGGCAGACATTAGAGGTCACAACCTCTGTTACCACCCCACTTTGTCTGTCGCTGATGGGCCGGCGAAAGAAAGCTTCCACATGTGCCAAAGATGGTAAGACCATTCATTATGTACTATTAAACTGAATGTAAATAATGTAAATATCTCATTCACAGGCCACGTTATCAGGTTCATTTTGCTAGTATTGGATTGGACCCCTTTGCCTTCAGAACTATTATAATATTTCATATCATAGATTCAACAAAGTGCTGGAAACATTCCTCAGAGATTTTGGTTAATCCTTGTGACAATGTCTATGTGTCAAAATGTATTAAGTTGCTGCCACATGATTGGCTGAGAATAAAGAGAATGAAGCCTATTTTTATTATTATTTTATTAAATTATTAATTATATTAATTAATTAGATAATATAAATAACAACATTTACTGTTTGAAGATTGTTTCTGTAAAATGACCTAGGCATGTTCTTAACAGATTTCATCAAACTTACATTGAGGTTGTGAATCACATTTTTTGCACTTTATGCAATTATATTTCAGTGTTGTTTCATCATATTTGTATTGATATAATATTCTGTCATAGAGCTCCATCTTCAGGTGAAGAAAGCAGTGCAGCGGCCTGAGAACCTGACAGCGTGGTTTCAGGTGCTGAATAACTCCATGCAGGCACTCCTTAGCTGGCAGGTGTCACCACAAAGTCCAGGACAGACACCTGTCACTGGCTTTCTGTTCTCATGTGTCAGAGTGTCCAGGAACAGCACAGGCGGCACACTGTTGTCCCAAACACACATCCTGCCACCTGTGAGTCACACTGCAAAACTATTGAAAGACAAGCTAAATGATTTTAAACTTTTAAAGGGTCTGAAATCATCTCCATGCACCATCTACTAAATAAAGGAAATACTTTCAATAGTTTTATACTAGCCATTGGCTGGATAATTCATTTAAATTGGTCTATTTTTAGGGATATTTTTTATTTTATTTTATCATTTTTTTTAGGATATACTGTATCCCAAGTGAATTTTTAACTTGCTGGTGCCTGCCCTTTTAATATAGGTGCCCACTGTTACTGAACAGAACTTTTTAAAAACTATTATAGAGCAATTTATGGTTGATTCAGAAATGATAATCCTGAATCAGATTTACAACCACAAAAAATGCAGCAGCCTGTTTACATATTACACAGCCAACTGAAATATCAGTGAGAGAATATACCAAAGTTGGTATGCGCCAAAATACCAGTTATTAGGCATATACTCTCAGAGCAGCTCATTGGACTTTTTGTTGAGTTTATTCCTTGAAAGTTGACAATCCAGCCTCCAACAGACAACAGTGACAATTACATATTGTGATGATTACATAAGCCATATGTATCTAGGCAATCTATAAACAAGCATACAGTATATTTTCCCAAACATATGCTGCACTGAAAAGATGTGCAAATGTTCCATTGTAAGTGCATTGACGTAACTACATAATTTAACATACATATTTGTAGTTATAGATGTTTAAGAAGATTAACGTTAAGGTGTGTTGTATTATTGATTCATCTTTGAATTATTGTTTTTTAAGGATCAGCTATCATGCATTATAGACAGAATCCAGCCTGACAGTGTGTATAAAGTTCAGGTTCAGATTCTGTCTGAAGCCAGAAATGGACCATCAGTGGCCAAAACTCTCCACACTCCTCATGTGAATGGTACACTCCTTTGAGGTACAAATGTTGCCTGTGAGTATTACACATACATCTTGAGTTTTTTAGAGTACAGAATCTGTGTGAGAACCTTTACCTGCTCTAATCCACTGGTTACAATGACCGTACTTTACAGTTATACTGTCTAATGACTTTGTTAAACATAAATGTTTAGTCTTTGTTAAGTCTTTAAGTCATTTCCAAGAATACAGTTCTGAATGTCTCATTTAGGTGTGTGAGAAATGATACACTGCCTTAAAGACTTTTTGATATAGAATAGAATAGAAAAGTTAGATAAAGTCAGAAAGTCTAAAGTCAGATAGCTTTGAGGAAAACTGTCCGCTCCTCCACAACTTTAAAATCATTTTTGCATATTTAGTCTTGACGTGACCACTGAAACGCTAAGAAAATGCATGAAACAGATAATTTATGAATAACGATAATACTGGGTAAACATTTATATATTTTTATATTATGTACACTAATGTTTTCTTTTACAGATTGAGGAAAGATATAAAAAATTAAGCTGCAATCTCCAACATCATCAACTTCAGAATCTTCAGGCTGTTCTCCGTGGACATGGAGATCATGTCAAGGGATCAGACCACTCCCAATAAACCAGTGCATAAATTCCAGGCATTTTTGAAATTAAGACAGAAGTGAAGGGTTTGGGTCAGTGTACTTACCATGAAAACTACATGTACTGTAATATATTGAATAACCAAATTATTAGTTTGACATGTAAAAATGTGTAGGACTGATGTGTTTTGTATTTAGTTGCATAGTTTTTATGTACCATGTTATTATATTGACATTTATTTTTTATACAGTTTACTCAATGGGTCAATGCAATGTAAAAACGGTTTAATGAGCAGTTTACACACAATTATTTTTGATCATGTATAATGAATGAGGCTTATTGATTTTAATAATATAATAATAAATTTCATCTGTACATCTCATGTTTGGTTACCAAGCCTGTTTGGATTTAATTGGCTCCCAGATTTACAACATTTGAGGCCAGCAGTACACTCAAAATTTGATTGTTTTCCAAACATCATGGTTGTATTCATTGTGAACGTATTGCAATACTCTTGATCAGAAAGTGTTACACTAAACTGTCTAAGACCCAAAAATGGATACACTGTGCCTTATATTGTATTAGTTACACCAGGCTGGATCAGACTGATTTATTCTAAAGCATTTAAACATCTGCCTTAGCCTTACATTTATTTACAGATTACTAACATACTGTATATACAGCAGAATTGTAGTACTTAATGAGAGGTCATAATGCGTCACTTAAATAAGTGCTGGCAACACATTCATGTTTTCAGACATAAAATGCTTTTGAAAGATGAATGTTTGTACAATATAGCACACTGTTTGTAAATATTGCATTTGGTGTATTATTTATGATTTGTTGTTGAATACTAATAAACTAAACTTTTTGTGTCTACACACACACACACACACACACACACACACACAAAACAATAAAAAATGCTGAAACAGTAACTATTAGCCACTACTGTTATTTTGTTGTTAATTTCAAAATATCGTGTTTCTGATTGGTTATTAATAATATAATAATAGCTGTGCAATTATTATTTTTTTTATTTATAGCTGCAATCCATAAATGTTAAGAGACATAGGCTAACTATTTGGGGCAATGTTGTTTTATGCAGTGTTTTACAGTAATTTGTCCTTTGAAAATTAAGTGACAATACAAAAACTACCTTCTTCCACATTAGAAACATAGCTAAGCTGCGTAACATCTATTTCTGATGCGGAAAAGCTGGTCCATGCTTTGATGACCTCCAGACTGGACTATTGAAATGCACTTCTTGTCAGGGAGAAAGACCCAATTGCAGACAACATTTTTGGAAACAAAAACTCCCACGTAGGGGTAAAAACAAGGAACAACCAAACCAGAAAACTGCAACATAACCACAGCACAAACTAAAAACAGGGACCCAAAAACAGGAAAAAGAAACACAGGAATCCAGGAACACAACACAACGCAACAGAAACAAAAGACATTAAACAAACCAGCCCAGGACAGCAAACACAAGGGCATCAAATAGGAAAGAAACTAGGCAGGTAAAAAGGGCAAACAGGTGAGGGGAATCAACTGAAAACAAGATTAATAAGGAAACAAGGGGACAAGACATGCTTCCGGAGAGCACATGGCAAATGTAAACAAACAATGTGCTTTCACAGATGAAAAGACCCAGGGCATGAGTCTAGATCCTGACTCCAAAAAACAAAAACCACAACTAGGATTGAGTCAGGGTGCAGACGTCATGATCTGACACAAAACAGGGAATGTCAGAATCCTGGCAAGACAGTCTAAGAAGAACTCAAGACAAAGAGCCAGGACCCTGACATAACCCCCCCTCCCCCCTTAAGGGATGCACACAGGCATCCCAAAACAGACAGACAGGACCAACAAACAACACAGGACCAGAACTTGACAACAAAGAAACATGACCAACATGCTTTTTATGCTCTCAAAACTCTGGACTTCTGGTTTTACCTAGAATCATAGGGTCCACCTAATGCAGCACAGCATTCTCAGATTTGGCTCCTAAACTCTGGAAAAGTCTCTCTGATGCGGTTCAGAATCTAGATTAAAGACATCCATTTAGCCAAGTATTCTCATAATAAATCTCATCACCTTGTATTTTCACTTAACCTCAGATAAAAAATAAAAAAAACTCTTATGCTCTTAATAATATGAACACATTGATATCTTGGTCAACCCTGGTACAGCTTTAGATTACGCCTGCTCCAGTATGGATCCAGCATTTTAAGATGATCCAACAATGTGTAGAGAGGACGCCAAACCCGGCAAAGATTTCAGACTTCGGCTCATATACATTAGCCAACGGCATTAGCCAACATCTGCAATTCTTAAATCGCTATATACAATATACATTGTTGCATTTCTTTAAAGCAGCTTTGAAACAATATGTACTGTAAAAAGTGCTATACAAATAAATGTGAATTGATTCATACACAATCATTTAAGTCATGGCACACCTTAAGAAGCCCATCAACATGATGAGTTGCCAAAGTTGAGCAGTAAGAAGTATGCAACTGTCAGGATCTGGACAGGAACGAAGCGGAGATTTCGTTGCAGGTTTGAGATTTTAACAAATCTAAGTGAACAGGTCAAACAGAAACTAAAAAAAGAGAAAAATAACCAAAAAAACAAAAACAACAAGCCAGAAGTCTAAACGATAGAGGCCTGAAATGATAGAGGCCTAGAATGATGCATAAACTAGGCAAAACAATCCAACACAAGTCAAGCAAACACGAGGAGACTATACAGGGAAGTTAGCGAGGGAGAACAGGTGGAGAGAATGAAGAAATAAGGAGGAGGAACTAACAAGGAAACGTAAGGGTGGGGGAGACAATGTGTAATGAATGGTCAGAAGTGTTCGGATCCATCTGCAGCTTATTTAATAGAGATGTAAACAGTAATCACAATAGTTAACAAGGCAGGCAGCAAAAATCGTAAACGGTAATCAGGCAAGGGTCAGGGCAGGCGGCAAACAATCAGGAACGAGAAACAGGCTAATAATCAAGGCAGGTAGAAAGCGATCATAAACCAACAAACAATCCAATATGGGGCAGGCAGCAAAGAATCACAATCCAATAAACAATCCAGGTCATACACGAAACAGCAGAACAATAAAGACGTAAACGCTCAGAAATGTCACACTAGGCAAACAAGACTTCGCGAGGATGAATGGTTTCAGTCCGGTTTATATCTGGTGATGGTAATGCTGATCAGGTGTGAAACAGGAAGTAATCAGATGTGCAGCGGTGACTTGTGGGAAGTGTAGTTCTTGAGGAAGCGGTTAGTATTCTGGAGATGACTCCCTCTGCTGCCGCAGGGGAGAGGGTGCTGGAGCCTCCACCATAACACAATGACAGATGAGCACATGGCGAACTGTCAAGACAATACCATGTGCTCAAAACACATAAAAACACGCAGACAGATCACAGACAAACAAAACCCTGGGCTGATCAGACAAGGATCATGACAGCAACAGAGTAAACTGATGCTTTGTTTTGCAAGCACCCCTAATAAGTATGCAAGAGAGTTTGCTGACAAATTCAAATTTCAAATTTTATTTGTCACATACAAAATCATACACAGTACGACATGCAGTAAAATGCTTTTTATGACTGTCTTACAGAAAGAAAAGTAAAAATTTAAAGTTTAAAAAAATTAAAGATTTAAAGTAAAGATTTATGTAAAAATTTAAAGTGTACAGTATTTACAATGTAATATGTAGATAAATATAAATATATACAGTGCTCAGCATAAATGAGTACACCCCACCACATTTTTCAGAAAACCTTTAGTTTCCTTTCAGAATCAACATTTTCTATGAGATACTATACTACAAAATACTCCCACAAATGTGGGCCATTTATTGCAAACAAGATTTGTTAATTTGCACACACAAAAAAGTGATTTTCCTAACAAATT
>JAZGTI010018656.1:0-11513 GCA_036877585.1 Botia kubotai
AGGACAAGGAAGCAACTTCAATTACAATAAGAGGCAACAGTGAATATGTGCATAGATATAGACAGGTCTCAGGTATTTCAACACAGTATAAGAAGTTTTTTTTTTTGAAGTGAGTGTAGGTAGGGAGGTGCAGATCCAGTAGTCACCTTGAAGGCAAACATCAGAGCCTTGAATCTGATGCGAGCAGCTATTGGCAGCCAGTGCAACTGGATGAACAGTGGCGTGACGTGTGCTCTTTTAGCAGCACAAAGATTTCCTGCAGGGAAAGATCAATAGAAAACAGTTTGTTGTTGACAAACACAAGCCCACTTTCTAGGGAGGGTACCATCTTTAGACCTTTGCACTGGAACATACTTGACATGACAGAGTTTAATCATATATGCACTCATATTATTACTGTGTAGGAGATACTCTCGTAAACGTAAAACCTGGTTAAATAACACTTAACAAAACATCATATAATTTATTTACAGCCTTCCTTTTCTAATTAGTGAGATTTTGGTCTATTCTTTATGGGAAAAGTAGTGTATTCGTCAGTGTATGGTAACCCATACTTGAAATGTGACCTCTGCATTTAACCTGTCCAGTTAGTAGTAAATGCACACACTGCAACTATCATTTGGGGAAAGGGTGCCTTGCTCAGGTCTTGCCCTATTACCACTGATGGATTAAAATCAGGATGGACCTTGTGGCTACTCCAAAATGTAATTAATTCTTTTGATTCTTTTGGTTTTTCTGAATAAACCAATTACACCTGCCTCACTTACCTCACAATAGCACAATACCTCACAATCATGCATAAAGTCAATGTTTGTCGATCTCTTTTTATGGTGTTTAGTCATAAACACAGACCATAGATGATTCTAGAGGTGACTGTAATCCTTTTTACGTGTTTTTTTAATGTGATGTCGTTCTCTTGGAGAAATGTTTGGAATTTTCTTTGGTTGTGACGTGTGCCAGTAAAATCAGCATCTTGCTGATGAAAAGCTTTGCCAGACTTGGTGTCATATTGTCAGGTTCATGGGTGGAAGGAACCCAGGCCAGACAGCAGTACACAAACCAAAACTTTATTAACAAACGAACTAAAACAACAATCCCAACTAGAATAAACCAACTGAACAAAGTAAGCCACAAGAGGGCGACAAAAAAATAAACAATTGAGAAAATAAATAATCAGGAAATAAATATGAACATAAACAGGACTAGAAATGAATGAACATGGAATTAGAAAATAAAACCAAGATAAAGGACACAAAGAATATGCAATAAGAAAACAACAAATGAGTAACTGATGAATAATAAATAGACACACAATTGTCAAACAGGGAAACACAGACAAGACACCAGACATAAACTGACACAAGACAATCACAACAGATAGGACTCGACAGTACCAGACTGGGGAATACTCAAACACGAAACATGGACGGGAACAAGAACTATGACAGATAACACGGACGTGACTAAGACTCGAATCTACAGAGAACGAATGACGGAGATTAGCGTTTTTAACGGAGATTAATTAATTATCTTGAGCAGCGAGTAGCGAAGACTATAGCCTGCGAAACAAGCCGCAATAGTGGCAACACGCTGCGTGATCAAAACGCTGTGCGGACAACACTCTATGGAACAACACGCATGAGGACACCACGAACCGACACGAGACAGCAAACACGGGGGTAATAAATACAAACGGGAAACAATGAAGAACAGGTGTGTGACGTTAACTGAAATGAGCGAACGAGGAAACAAGGAGGTGGGGTGATGACGCCAGACTGGAGAGCACATGGCAGATGTAAATACAACGAAGCCATGTTTCCACACATAACGCACACCCAGAGTGCGAGTCTAGACTCCGACTCTAATCAGAAGTTAGGGTCTAAACCCCGTGCCCTGACTCGTAACATAGACTGTGTCAGGATCCAGGAAAAACGCGATCTCTATGACTAGACAGGAAGCCAGGATCCTGACACATATTTAACCCAATACTTGTGTGTTTGTGTGTGTTGTATTATCTTGCTTAGCAAAAAAAAAAAAAAAAAAATTGGTCAAATGTATGTATGTTTGTGATGGCTAAGTACAACTTTTCAGTTTAGGTTCACTTGCAGTAGGATGCTGCCTATGACGGACAGTAGACAGCAAGGCAGCGCACTAAGGCTTTATAGTCTAATGACAGGCAACAAATAAATCATTTTTAATGAAAGGCCCGACAGCTACACTACAGTGAATTTATATTAAATGGCCAACAAGTTGCCCTGCACACAGGTGCATTCATGCGAGACATTTCCATATTGATTTAACTTTGATAATATGAAGAATGTATGAGTAATTTCAGAGGACTGTTTTACCCCAGGTATCGTCCTCTCACCAGCCTCCTTTGACACCTTCCTAAATCTACACTTACATCATACACAATTATAAACAAGCTGTCAGAGGCAAGTCAGAAAAAAAACTGCAAATCAGCACAAAGTATTTGGTGGGCTGCTGTTCTAATATTGATTTGTTGTAGCCCTTAAGCTTTCACAGCTGAAATTGCTGTACTGCATTATAATAGACTGCGCCTTAGTGCTGTAAGCAGGTCAGGCAGTTATTATTGCAGCAGGCACAGAGCTTTGCCATGGATTTCACAATGGTTTTCATATTAGGAGCTGAAAACCACAGTGACATTTGAAATTGAAGCATTCAATACGAACAAGAAAAGAAACTGAGGGGAGAGGTGAAAACATTAAACAATTTAATTCAGCTTGATTTAAATAGTGTTTTCCCAACTAAACATTTCAGTGCGATGGTTTAAGTGCATATGTCAATATTGAGCAAGATTATTAAAAAAACATGCTAAATATATTCGTAACTATTTAATTCAGTTCAAATTTATTTCAGGATTCAAGATTCAAAGCGTTTATTGTCATATGCACAGTGAGGAAACAGGTTTCCCTGTGCAATGAAATTCTGACTTTGCTGTCCACAGTGAATGCCAGGACAGTAATATAGACTAAAGTTGAGAAAATATAAAATAACAAAAAATTTATAAAATATACAATAAGGACATAAAATAATAAATAAACTCTGGATATAGAATAAACGTGCAAATTGAATAAATGTGCAAGCTGAAGGGTAAATAGCAGCAATTTACTTGAAGTCATGTGCAAATGATTATGTAAATAAGATGCATAAAAAGAGATTATAAGATGACATGGTGATAAACAGTCCAGCAGTAGTGAAATCTGTTTATTCAGCCACCTGCTTAAAAGTCTTATGGCTGAGGGAAAGAAAGAGTCCCTCAGTCTTGTGGTCCTGCATTTCACACACCTGTACCTCCTTCCTGAGGTTAGGAGTGTGAACAGTCCATGTTGTGGGTGGTTGGAGTCCTTAATGATGGAGGCAGCTCTCCTGTGGGTTCTGCGCTGGTAGATTGTCTGCAGAGAGGGCAGTGGAATCCTGGTGATCCTCAGAGCAGTCTTCACCACTCTCTGAAGTTGTCTGCGATCCCTCGCAGTAGTGTTGCCATACCACACTGTGATGCAGTTGCTTTCCACAACACAGCTGTAGAAGTTGCTGAGAATCTTGGGAGACATGCCAGACTTCCTCAGTCTCCTCAGAAAGTACAGCCGCTGTTGAGCCTTCTTGACCAGTTGAGAAGTGTTAAATGTCCAAGTGAGGTCCTCGCTGATGTGAACCCCTAAATATTTAAAGCTGCTCACCCTCTCAACTTCAAGCTCCCGGATAAAAAGTGGCTGGTGAGTTTTAGTTCCTTTCCTCATGTCCATGATCATCTCCTTTGTCTTGTCCGTGTTGAGGGTGAGGTTGTTGTCCTCACACCATGTCACAAGACTGGCTACCTCTGTCCTGTAGGCCGCATCATCCCACCTGTAATATGTCCTATCACTGCGGAAGCAAACTTCAGGATGATGCTGTCCTTGTGGGTGGCGACAAAGTCATGTGTGAACAGGGTCTAGAGGATGGGACTGAGAACACACCCCTGTGGAGTGCCAATGTTCATTGTGATGGTGGCTGAGGTTTCATTTCAGATTTTTTAATGTCAGGAAATCTAAAAGCTAGTCACAGAGTGTAGGGTGTATTCCAAGTGCAAACAGTTTGTATGTGAGTTTGTTTGGAATGACAGTGTTGAAGGCAGAGCTGTAGTTGATAAAGAGCATCCTGATGTAGGTGTTCTTATCTTCCAGATGAGAGAGGGAAATATGGAGGGCAGCAGCAATGGCATCTGAGGTAGATCTGTTGGGCCGGTATATGTACTGCAGGGGGTCCAATGAGTCCGGTATGCTGCTCTGGATGTGGGCCAGCACCACTCTCTCAAAGCACTTAATTATGATTGGAGTGAGTGCTACTGGTCTGTAGTCATTCAGGCAGGTCAGGGGCACTTCTTGGGAAGGGGGACGATAGTTGTGGTCTTGAAGCAGGTGGGTACGGTGCTCTGACTGAGGGAGAAGTTAACAATCAAACAATCAAACTTCATCTAGCTCTGTGGCACAAGCTCTGAGGGACCTTCCAGGAATATTGTCTGGTCCGGCTGCCTTGCGGGGGTTGATCCACCTCAGTGCTTTGTGTACTGCAGCTGATGATACAGTGTGGGGGGGTTTGTTGGACTTTTCTCTAGTCCTGCATGTTCAAAAATCGGACAGAGGCGAATTGAAAGTTCAAACTTTTAATGAAGCAAATGGATAAAGCATACAGAGCTCTGGCTGCAGAACTAAACCCTATACACACTGAGTCTTATGCATGGGCGCTCCACACTGCTCCCTAAAACCTTGCAGCCTCAAAATTTTATCGACGTTCTCTCTTCTTCCCTTTCCCAGATAAATCCTCCAATCAGCAGTGACCTCTCATCTGTAACTTAGTAGATATGACTCCAACAGGTTTCTGACTCCAAACAGCAGTTCTGTTTAAAAGAAGAAGAAAAGAAAAACACACAAAGAAAAACACCTCCTCCTCCCTCTGCTTCAGGTTGCCCTTGTACTTCTCCAGATACTGACAGGGAGTCAACTGTCCTCCCTTTAACACAGCTGCATCTTGAGATAGGAACTTTGTGGTCAAGCTAGTCTCTCTCCCACCCAGTCAGAGCCTCTGTAAAACACTTCTTTATTGAAACAAACACAGAGCATACAAAACACACGTTCTTTAATTCTTAAAAACAATCACATATTAAACAATTCTAATCATTGGAATTATTTAAACTTAATAATCTACTAATGAATGATTAAAGCAGTGATTAAATGTTTATAAGCATAATAAAACTGTAGTAAGACAATAAAAGGATAAAGATGGAATCCCTCAGTTTCAAAGGCATAGAAGATGTTGAGGTCATCCGGTAAGCTGTCTGAAGGAATAATAGTGCTTGAGATGGTCCTGTAGTCTGTGATGTGCTACAGCCCTTGCCACATCTGCCCAGCATCAGCAGTACAATAGAAACTGTCCAGCTTCTCTCTATACTGTTTCTTGGCCGTTGTAATGGCCTAACAACGGCAATAAATAAAAGATGTAATAATGGCCTAAATGTAATTTCTGTAGTGCTTCTCATAGTTTTGCAACACCCAGTAAGCATGCTATAAAGGTATGCAATATAAAAAAAGGGCCAGCTCTTTTCTGTCTTTGTAACCTGAAGCTAATGAAAGAGTTAAAGAACTAGATCATCCAAATATAAAATAGTCTATTTTAACATTCTTATGTTGTGCCATTTGATCGCATTGTGGAAGGAACAGTAAGAAATGTGAGATAATAATTACTGAAAATCATTCTCATTCTCCATTTCACAAAAGGCAGTTTAATCAATGCCATTTGGTGTGGAACACCCAAGTTCACAAGATCTAGCCCTTTGTCTCACTTGGTTGTCTAAGATGATGAACTGTTGGGAGTTTACACGTCTATGTTGCTATTCAGCCATGAGGCAGATTCAGAGATGGAGAAAAACAGCAGGCAGGAGACAAAGCGATGATGGATTAAATGAGCAGTTTATTGAATAATCTTAGTTTCATTCCTAATGCTCAGTTTGAATCAAAGATATATAGAAATTAGTAAAGCATTAAAAAGAATTGAAAGGATAATAAAATAAGAAATGTATGTCTCAAGTCAAAATTTTTGTCATCCCTCAGAAAATATACACTTTGCTTTTAAGAAATTTAGATCCTAGGATCCTTAAATGTCAACGATTAAACAGCTTGCATTATTTTATTATCCTATTCCTTTAAAGATAAGGATGCTTACTATAAATCTGAGTGTCTTGTTTGCTTGTTCTTATATGATGTGCCCTTTTGTTTGCATAAAAGAAACATGTTTCTTAGGTGTCTGTGGTGTCAGAAGCAATAACTGAAGTGTTTTGTTAAAAAGTTCACTAATGCCCTTATCTGTGCATGCATAATGTTTTATTTTTCTGACCGCCCTTGTTTTTAAGAGGTATTCTTTTACAATCTTTGGCCTCACCCATATGCAGCATTTAGGATATGCTTTGTTATTCACTGGCTCTAATAGGTTGTGCTTTGTAACAGGAATTGGCATGACAACTAAGGTATATTCTGCCCAATGTTGCTATTATGCTGCACTTAATAACTGAAAAATTATTCATTCAAAACAAGTGTGTCTTCTGTGTAATGGCTCAGGGCAAAGTATGGCTGTCTGTTTATATAACTCATAACCTGTGCACTCAGCATGCTGCTTCTGCTTTAGACACCTCAAAGAAAATGCATCAGGGCAAGCTAATACACTGCATTTGTGCTGATCTTGTGGGCATATGAGGGGCTGTGATTTCATGCCTTTTAAATCAACTTGCTTTTCCTGTCTAACCATGTGTGATATCACTTTCTTCTCTCTTTTTTCCTTCATCTTTCATCATTGCAGCTTTTATTTCAACACAGCACCACAAAAATCATCAGTCTGAGTGCATGTGACAGAATCTATAACGTAATCTATATTGTAATCTGTATCGTAAGTGTGCTGGCAGGTTTTGAATGTAAAAGATATTTAGGTCATGGGAGGCGGGTAGATACACAAACACCTCTGTAATTACTCCTAAATTACAGATTTTGTGTTGATGAATGGCCAGGACTTTGAGGAGTTCCATTCTCTCATCAGTGTAAAATACTGATTCCATTGAGATCCTGGCTAATGTCATGTCTTTCAAGAAAATATTAGAAGTAAAAGAGGATTATATTTATTTATCTACTTTTTCTGTTTAAGATGCTTTACACTTGTAGTAAATACCTACATGTAGTAAATACCTTTATTTACTACTTTTGTCACAACAAATTGAACATTTGAAATTTTTTTTGAATGGCCAAAAAACTATGTGAAAGATGAAATTATTGTATGTGCAAAAGTAAGTGAAGCCCCAATTGCATTGGTTAAGTCAAGTGGGTAACTGATTCAGGTGAAACACATTTGGGTGCTTAATTAATTAGTTAGGAGGACAAATCAAATTAGACATCCTTAGGAAAGTGGTTAGTGGTTAGAAACACTGATTAAAAAAGAGAGGAAACTGTATTTCCCTCTAAATTCACTGTAGTGCCAAGGAGCCGAACAACACCAAGAGGAAAGGAGATATCCGAGGACATTAGGAAGAAGGTGGTAACAGCCCATCAGTCTGGGGAAGGATATATAACCATCTCCATGAGATTCCAACTCCATCCATTCACTGTAAGACAAATCATCTACAAATGGAAGGCATTCAACATGACCACAACTCTGCCAAGAAGGGGACGCCCATCAAAACTATCATCAAGAAACACCAGAAAAATAATAAATGAAGTAAAGGCCAACCCACCTTGAGAGATTTGCAGACCTAAATGTACATGCATCTACAATCAAACGAAAATTTAACAGACATGACATTTATAGGTGGGTTGCTAGAAAGAAGCCTCTGCTCTCAAAAAGAACAAAGCTGCCTGTTTCTTTGCCAGAGAGCATTTGGACAAATCAGAGGCCTTTTGGAATTCCATTCTTTGGACAGATGAGTCCACAATTGATTTATTTGGTCATAATCAAAGCCGCCATGCTTAGAGAAAAGCCAACACTGAATTCTGGGAAAAGAACCTCCTCCCAAAAATGAAGCATGAGGGTGGAAATCTAAAGTCGAGCATGGCGGCTATGGCAGCGGCACTCTCCGCCCTGAAGATCTGCTTGACTGTTCCGGCAGTGGCGCCCTCCATTCCTGACTCTGGTGTGCCCGTTCTGGCAGCGGCGGACCTCTGGGGAAACAGGTGGAGAACCCCCAGGGGAATCCCTGAACCGCTGTGGCTGGTGAAGATGGATGTCGAACCAACCCCTCCCTCTCCAGTAAGGGAGGAGGATGGTTGAGGCCCACCAGAAAAAAGCTTTTGACCAGGATTTCTGGTAAAAATACCTCGGTCTGGTCAACAGCTACGGCATATTCATAGAGGGTCAACTCCACTTGAGAAGGAAAGGGCTCCCTGCCGCACGCGAGTCTGCGGCTGCAGTATGCAGTCCAGGAGACCCGACCATAACAAAAAAAAAAACAGCAAATAAGCTTAAACTAAAATGAGAACAGACTGAACTAAAACTAAACTTCAAACGGACATAAATCTCAAAACATAACTGATAAACGTAACTTTAACAATGTGAATTCCTAAACAAGGCAATGACAGAACTAAACATCAATAATAATAAACACGGAGACAAGACACAAAACAACGACAGAGTTTTCTTGGCAAGACAACGACGGCGCTAAACATCGACAACGATTTGCAGCAACAACAAATCCAGAAAAACAGACAAACAGGTGCACAAAATCAAAACTTAAATGAGGAAACAAGGGGGCGGGGTCAAGACGGAACAGAAAAAAAACAGAAGCCATGTGCTTCCACAGAAAACGAACACCCAGAGTATGAGTCTAGACTGTGATTCCCGGAAACCAAAGCAAAGACAAGACAAGTCGGAATCTAACCTCATGCTCTGACACTGGGGGTGTCAGGATCCTGGCAAAAACAATCTCCAGATACTCAATAGGAAGCCAGGACCGTGACATAAATAACCTTTCAAGAACTATATTTTTTAGAGTGTAGCTCAATTGAACTGTGTTAGAAACACAAAGGTTGCGGGTTCGATTCCCAAGAAACACACACACACACTGATAAAATGTATAACATAAATGCGCTGTAAGTTTCTTGCGATAAAAGCATCTGCCAAATGCATAGATGTAAAAGGTGGATGGTGAATGAGAGAACCTGTCTTGTTGGAAACTGTTGTATTAAACAAAGATGTTTTGTTCCCTTTCAGTCAGTCACGTTCGACGTTACGACTGACTGACGTATGGAGTCTTGCTTGAGAGACCTATCACCTTCGCGTAGAAAAAAACGCACCAATGAGCATCGGCCCGAGAGGAAAGAGCCAATGAGCATTGGGCAAAAGCGCTGCGTTTTTTTTTTTTATTGTTTCTGATTTGTTAAGGAATCTGAACAGTAGTATGTCATTGTGTTGCTTAACATGTGTGATAAGTTCAGCCATTTAAAAGTATAAAGCCGGCCGGCGCTCGCTTTCATTCAGATTCTTGGTTCGGAGCCGAGTGTGTGTGTTTTGTGCATTCGCTCCGCACCTTCGTTGGGTTCGCCAGCGTTCTGCGGTGTTTGGATGGCAATTTCAGTGGGTTTTTCATTCTGGTTCGGCGGTTCTCCTGCGTGCCTCGGAGGACCGGCGCTCTGAAGAGCAAATGCCTCACAAGAGAGCATTTCCTCTAAAGAGCTCCACAGATGGTGTGCGTCTTATTGAAGATGTCTTTCCGTTCGTGCGTTTCGGATGCGGTCATTTCCTGACTTCATCCGATGGCCATGGGCATTGTGTTGCATGCATGGGCAAACAGCATGCTGAGGCAGCGTTCACGGTGGGGTCATGCCCTCATTGCGAGGACATGCCCATCTTGTTGCTGCGGTCACGGCTCTCTCTTGTGGTGGGAGGTCGAGCCCCCTCTGTTACTCCCCACTCTGCTGCCTCGCCTAAACGGCTTAAGACAGCGAGGCTGGTTAGCACTCTGGGAGACCTGAGAGTGACTGTAGAGACTTCTCCGTCGGGCCGGTCCCTGCGGTCCTCCCGGTCTTTTGCAGCATCGAGGTCTGAGCAGCCGGGTGGTAGTGCGGCTCCCTCCGGGGGGCCCGTTATCACTTTGTCACATGAGGACAGGATGTCACTCGCTGCATCTGAGAGTGGGCTGCTCTCCTCTGAGCCAAAGGACGACGCTGGACTCCCCCCTTCGGGGCGGGCTGGTCCAGCTGACTCTGACTCGGAGCTGACGGCCGTGCTTGCCCGGGCAGCTGCGGCCATTGGGCTGGAGTGGAATCCTCCACCCAGCCCAGAGGTTGGACGATTGGTTCCTGGGAGCCGCTCGGGAGGCTCATTCCCGTCCCGCCCCAGTGCCTTTCTTCCCGGAGGTGCACACAGAGGTTCAGAAGTCGTGGAAGGCACCTATTTCTGCCCGAAGCCACTTCCTCTCCACTCTCACTACCCTCGATGGGGGGGCTGCCAAGGGGTACGTGGAGATCCCTCAGGTGGAGCGTGCAATTGCGGTGCACCTGTGCCTGCAAAGTGCTGCTACCTGGCGGCACCGACCGCGTCTCCCTTCCCAAACCGGTAAGACCACGGTGGCACTTGCCGCCAAGGCTTACCGTGCAGCGGGACAGGCAGCCTCCGCCCTGCACGCCATGGCCATCCTGCAGGTCCACCAGGCCAAGGTGCTTAAGCAGGTCCACGAGGGTAGTTCCGAGCCAGGGTTGATTCGGCACATCCTACCCCAGGCGGGATTCCACCTCTACTCCACGACCTGCCCCCCCGTCCCCGTCGAGCCGGCCGTAGGAAGTCAACGCCCGCTCCTCAGGCCCCTGACAAGCCCTCCAAACTGACAGCTAAGCGGCCCTAAGTTGAGTCGTCTGGAGGGAAGAGGGACTGCTCTTTCTCAGGAGGTGGTGACTGCACTGCTCCTTCCCCCGGTGGAGGGCTGGGTGGAGAATCCTTGGTTTTCTTTCATTCCGCCGCCAGGTACCCACATTGTCAATAACAGAGCAGTTTCCTTGCCCTCTGTGATATACTGGATGTTGCCCGACAGTGAGACCCGCGTTTCTTCCTCACTCCTGGGCTCGTCCTTCGTCATGGCAGGTGCGGGTGCGTTTGCAGGGCATGGTCCCTCCTCATGCATCCCCTGCCCCCCGCCCCCGGGGCTGGTGGCTCAGCCACCTTTTTGGCTCTGCACAAGCTACTGTTCAAGATGCTCACGCAGACATGCATTCTCTCATGCTTTCGCGTCAACGATTGGTTCGCAGCGATCAACCTGAAGGACACGTACTTTCACGTCTCGATTCTGCCCCGACACAGGCCGTTTCTACGGTTTGCGGTCGGGGGTCGGGCATACCAGTACAAGGTCAATAACAGAGCAGTTTTCTCACCCTCTGGGCCATACTGGATGTTGCCCGACAGTGAGACACAGGCCGTTCCTATGGTTTGCGGTCGGAGGTCGGGCGTACCAGTACAAGGTCCTCCCCTTCAGGCTGTCCCTGTCGCCC
>JAZGTI010018657.1:0-11512 GCA_036877585.1 Botia kubotai
AGGAAAGAGAAGGAAAGAGCAGGAAAGAGCAGGAAAGAGAAGGAAGAGCAGGGAAGAGAAGGAAAGAGAAGGACAGAGCAGGAAAGAGAAGGACAGAGCAGGAAAGAGAAGGAAAGAGAAGATAAGAGAAGGACAGAGCAGGACAGAACAGGAAAGAGCAGGGAAGAGAAGGACAGAGCAGGAAAGAGAAGGACAGAGCAGGACAGAGCAGGAAAGAGAAGGAAAGAGCAGGAAAGAGCAGGAAAGAGCAGGAAAGAGAAGGAAAGAGCAGGAAAGAGAAGGACAGAGCAGGAAAGAGAAGGAAAGAGCAGGACAGAGCAGGAAAGAGCAGGACAGAGCAGGAAAGAGAAGGAAAGAGCAGGAAAGAGAAGGAAGAGCAGGAAAGAGCAGGACAGAGAAGGACAGAGAAGGACAGAGAAGGAAAGAGCAGGACAGAGCAGGAAAGAGAAGGAAAGAGCAGGAAAGAGCAGGACAGAGAAGGACAGAGAAGGAAAGAGCAGGAAAGAGCAGGAAAGAGCAGGCTGTCAGAACCACTGCTGCTGCCTTGCTCTATTTCAACATTTCTGAAACGTGCTTCACCGGCACAAACCCGAGACGGGATGGAAAATCAAACGCTCAGCAGCCTTTTCAAAAACAAAAACAAGAGAAAAAAGCTGTAAAAGCCCGCGAGCCAAACAGCATCTGGGATGTGGAGTGAGAGGCACGCGTGAGGAGCATTCCTGCTTCATGACAGTTAACAGTGAATAAACCATGAAGAGGTGAAATGCAACAGTCCAGAGAGCTCAGAGTCTGCTGAAACGATTCAGATTCACTCAAACGATGTGTAATGCAGTTAACTGTACTCGCCCTATTCTGCCATTTTGCATATATATCTGTTTACATTTACACTACATATACAATATCTACCGCCATCTCTGTTTGAAACTGAATATTGCAGGTTACTTTATGAACTTTTCAGTATGTATATTAAAGTCAAATAAAGTCAAACTGACATTTCCTCAGTTTCCTCAGGAACTTGCACCTGACAGCCTAAACTATAAATCATTATTATAAACTTACCGTTGTGAATCAGGGTAAAGGAGAATGTTTTGAACAGTGATCTGAACAGTGATCTGAGAAAAGTTACGGATTGCAGCTTTAAATTCAGGAAGTTAGGCTAATAAATCTCAAAACCAGATAACCCATAAGGTCTTTGAATGTTGTTTGTTTTAATCAGGAAAATGTGATTTAAGTCTAAGTTAACAGTTTAGGCAAAACACGACACACCCAGAATTCGGACCATTAACCTGATGATGCTTTGCATGTAAACAGCACGCATTCCAAATGAACTCTGAATTCGAAACTTCATCATTTCAGACAAACTGTTTCCAGACAAACGTTCCCAAAATGCAGTTATTTATATTTATGGAAGGCTGTGCAGGTCTCTCTCCAGCAGAGTTCTGCGATTATTAAAATTTAAACACACTCTCTCTCTCTTTCTCTCTCTGTCTCTCTCACACACACACACACACACACACAACTGGTGTCAGGCTGGAGCACAAATTAATTATACAACACTGTCCAACTCTGCCACTAGTGCTTCTGCATAATTTATGTCTCAGCCACAAGAAAATTCATGTCCAGCTATTAACGCTTCACAAGTTGCCACTGTGTCAATCAAGCTGATGGTAAACACTCGTCTTAATGCATACTGAACAGGTAATGTACTCGCTGAGGCGGCCGCAGGAAACTTGCAGGAGCAGCTGGACAGCAGCCTGCCGGGGGAAACAAACGTCTCGTAACACACTGATTGGCCTCATTTAAGATGAGCCACTGACTCGAGCTCCTGCTGAAAAACACCATCAGCAAACTGAAACACTCGCTCTGCTGGAGTCAGAGCTAGCTGAACCGCTGCTTCTACATTAGCGTCGCACAGACCGGCGCTTACTGAGAAACACTTTTTAGCAAATAGGGAGCATCACGCGCCGATGACAGATTTTATGAGGTCATTTATTTTGGTGGTAAGATTTACGCAGGCCAAATGTTTTGCTCAGTTTCGGGTCCCCGAGCTTTGCCTATGACCTCACCTCTGAGAACAAACCACAAGCAACGAGAACACAAGACTGCCTATGAATCAGCCAGATGCACAGTTAGACGCAGCAAACGACTATGCTAACAGACTCATTTGGTGGTGTGTAGCGTGCACAACGATCTATTTTGCACGTTAAACTTAATTTAGCGCTCTATAGGGGACAAAATAAACACAAGGTTATAGTCAGTGACAGCCAGTATACTTGGTGTGATGATATGCATGTGTCCTGACCAGCATTTAGAGACACATATACAAGGTGGGGCTGTAACTTCATGAGATTTTTACAGCATGAAAACATTTGTAGTATTACAGTATTAATTTGCATTGCTAATAACAGTAGACAAGATTAACAGACATTATTGAAACAACACAAACGTGCATATCGCAGTGGTTTGCAATAACTGAATGATTTTAATACTATATAAAGGTATGCATGCTCTGACGCATACAAGACAGTCAACAAGCTATGACACTCTCATAGTAAATTAATCAGAGGATCAGTCGCCTGAGACACCTGCAGCGGCAGATTTGTTTTTTTATGTACTGCAACTGTAAAGCATGACTGTTCACTTTCAGAATTTACATTTTTTAAATATATTTTAATCTGAATGGATTTGACAAACTTAAAGCAGCAAAGTATTGCGTTTTTGCATTTTTATTCAAAACCGTGCAGCTCTAAATAACGGTTATATTTTTACAGCTGTCTGTCGTAAAGTTGCACGCAAGCACTTGCAGAAAGCACAAACATAACGTTGCTCCATCTATAAACATAAACGGTTATTACAAATAGTATTACAGGTATAGTGTACTGCATGGAACGGGTGCAGGGGTCTACAGATGCAATTTTAAATGCATTTTTAAAGAGTAACCATTTATAATTCACACACTACTTTTAAAAATCAGAAGTTATGACGTGACAGGCTAAACCAGCAACGCAATGTTAAACGAAAACTGACAAATATCTATGTTGAACTGACAAAGATTTTGCTGATGAAACTCACTCCATCACCCAGCAGTCAAAAACTGCTGAATCCTACCAGCTTTCCACTGGAACGCTGGAAAACTCTGGGAAGAGAAAATAACTCTGTTTAAATATGTTTTGAGGCACAAAATCAGCTAAACTCAAACTCACAGCAAACCTCAGGCCTCTGAAAGGGCTTGACATCAAAACCCAATAAAAATCACAGCTTGGTTTTTCTCAAGTGTATTATTAAAGGCTAGGCTTTCCATCTGGATCAAAGCTCAGCGGGAAATTCTGCTGTTAAACCTAATGCATGTTTGAAATAAATCTTATCAGCCCAACAAATCTCGGTTCATCTGTCAGCGCCGGCCGTGTCAACAAGCGTTGGGCAGCAGCAACGGATCCGTCCAGTTGAGTTGTCGTTTTTTCTCACCAAGCCTCACCCTTAAATCTCTGAAGGAAACAAGAAAGATGTTTATGAGTGTGTAGATGAATGTTTGCTTTGATTGCGGTTCTGGCCTCCAGCCCATCTGTGTCCACTGAGCTCCACTGGAAGCCGTCGCCCCCCAGTGAACTTCCTGTCACTCCTATAAACTCCCAGAAGAGGAGAGTAAGTGGCCACCGGAGGACGTCCCTCGACTCTACTGACACCTCATTAAACAGAGCCACAGAACAGCAGGGAAAGAGTGAAGGAGGGTCGAACCCAACACCATCATCTGTATCAGGGAACTTCAGAACAAGCATCAGTCACACAGGGCGGTTCATGAGGGAATCCCTTAAAAAAGAGAAACAGGAATTTAGGAGGGCATGACATCATTTCCTTTTAAAGCTGCAGCCCTGACACAAAAACAGGATGAAGGCGACACCATGTCTTTGATCCGTCAGTGTGGGTTTGGGCGAGAGGAACGAGTGTGTGAGAAAACCACATTCAGGATCGTACACTCTGACCCACGACACCCTCAGCGGGCGTGTCCGCTCAGCCTGTCAGGAAGATGGACGCCCGCAGCGTTGAGCTGCAGCACACGGCTGACGTGTCTTCCTTTGACTGACAGCTTCTGGATTTCTACCGCAGGCCGGCCGGGATGAAGGAGGAGCGCATCAGGCGCATTAACAGCTCCTGGATTCAGCGGCTGTGGCAGAGGTCGACACCTGCTGCTGGTGACGGAGGTCTCGGGTGGGGGACGGGGCTGATTCTTTAAAGACCCAGCCGAGCACCTGCTGGACTCCATTCATGAGCAAGAGTGGAAAAACGACCCCTCACTGACCATATAACAAGCGATCTGCAGGGAAAAATCAGCTGGCCGAATATAACAACGCTCATGGAGGATAAACGCAAAAAAAACAAACCATTAACACTGATTGAAGGAAAGGTCGGGAGATTCATTACTAAATGAAAGGCTTTATTCAAGAAGATTACCAAAATATAGAATGCCTGAATCACAACAGCCCGTTTACAGAGCCAAAATTAAAACACAAAACATGCGTGTTATTTCTGATGAAGTAAAGTCTCTGATTCAAACGGCCTGTCGTTATGAAACCGAAACAATAAGAGAGGAGCTTTAAAACACATAAACACATCTACAGCAGATCATAAAGAGCTGCTGGGGAAACCAAATTCCTAACAACCACTACACTGAAAACCACACTGACTGCAGGAAGAGGATGGTAGAGCCAGAACACAAAGAGAGAGAGAGAGAGACAGAGAGACTTATTTTATATCTTGTTTAATCCTCTAACTAGAACCTTGTTTAATTTATTCTTTATTTAATTTTCATGTATAATACTTTGGCAATATTGTATGTCAACACAATTATTAAAATGATTAAAAACTAATAAAGTACTTCAAATTGAACTGACAGAGAGAGAGAGACTAAGTCAGAGTGTCAGAAAGAAAGACAGAGAGGGAGAAACAGGGTCTTGGTGTGGCCTATATCCAGTTTAGTCACTCTGGGCGTCTCTCTCACAGCCCTACAGCGTTTAAATATCACATTACCTCATGAGAAACACACGTCAGCTGCTCCTCTGACCTTCACTAATGAGAGCTGCCCACTGTCCACCGGCCTCTCATGAGAGACTACTGCTCAGTTCAGTCAACAATCACCACTATGAACACATTCAGATAATGCAGCCTGATTTAAAACAGTGTTTTCTGCTGTTAAATCCATCACTCTAAAGCAGCAGAGGTTTGTCTCCCTGTATGTTTCCCTGTATGCTGCGCTCGGTTTTAATGCATCTAGATGTTTTATTGATGTTACAGGCGACTTGTGGCAGTTTCACCTACAAGAGAAACACAGATAATGAGATCAAAGGCCCTTTAAAAGCAAGTCTGTTCACTGGCAGACATCTTGGCAGTGACCCCACGCACTTATTTTCAATGCGGGCGATATGAGTGTATAGTAATACTGCATGTTAATGTTAACTGTCAATACTGGGCTTCAGTAACACGAGCAATAGCAATTAGCAATCGAATCGGACAACCGCAGTAAACGTAGCCTCCTAGCTCAATTCACACACACAGAAATTTGTTTATTAAGAACAGTTCAGCTTTTCAGCAGAACTACAACAACAAGTGATGCCTCAATCACAAAGATGATTGGCCATTTCAAAAGCGACGTGAAATTTCCTGTTCAACAGCTGTCAACGTTTACAGAAGACACATAAAGCTGCTTTCCAGCCATTTACACATGCAATCTGCAAGCATAAGAGACTGTTTCCAACCCATTACATCAATGCAGAGCACACACACACACACACACACACTTAGATATATACTTATATATCTATATCCATAAACTTCTACTGTTTTAACACACAGCTAGTTATAAACACTCAACCTAACCCTAACCGACAGAAAAAAAACGCAATTAAGACAATTTACAAATAAAAAACGCAATTAAAAATTAACAATTTTACTATTAAAAAATAAAAAAAACATTTACTATATATTTTTTTGGCATTTTTACAAATGAGGAAGCACACCAAGGAGGTTTGGTCAGATTCATCAGGTTTAGCTGACGTTTGGGTACAAATTAGTCCACAATATATCGCTAAGTAAACACACACACACAGCAAATTATGCAGCTCTATCTAATCAATACAGCTCACTACACACACAGCTACAGCGCAGGGGAAATGGGCTTCTCCCTGCTCATATCTGCCAGAATAAAAAAGTACCACGTTGACAGATAAACGGAGGTGTCTGTAATCACCCTGATATAACAGACATCACAACACTGGATGGACAGAGACATTAAGAGCTCTGTTCACGCTTCAGATCAACAGAACCAATCGAAACACAGTACAAGAAGCAGAAACAAATGTTTATTGGAGGAAATGCTGTGTGACTCTGGGTTTTGTTGAATTTGGGGAGGGCTGAATTGGCTTTTGGCCAACAATGAGTTTCTTTTGTTTCGTTTGCTGCTTAATGGTTTCGTTCGAAAGCCAAGACTGAAAACAAAAGGAAAACATGAGTGGTAAAACAATAAAGATGGATTCTGTGTAGGCAGAGTCCACAATTAACACTCGAGTCCAAGCACTGAATGCATGTAAAAACTGCCTTTAAATGTCAGCCAGTGCCTTTTATTCACGAACGTTTTAGAAATTAAACATAAAACACATTTAACAACGGCAGAACGACGGCGGTATGTCACCAACTGCTATGCATTAATTCGAATAGATTCACAAACGCTTTCTACTAAAATCATTGACATATTGAGCATCATAATAGATTGTTACATGCATTAAATGACTGTAGAACAGATGTGTCGCAACTCTGTCACGTTACATGTGCAGAAAGGTGTTTCAGTGATATACATACACACACACACACACACATCACTGAAACACATTTCATATATGTGTGTGTGTGTGTGTGTGTATAGACACATATATATGGCTCTCCGTGCTCCTCAGCTCAGAAACATAATTTAGGTCTCCATCTCCTAAACAGAGCAGGAGGGGCAGAGAACAGATGATGGTGCTTCCCAGTAATCCTGCGAGTGGGGGGTCGGGAATCAATATCTCACTGCACTCTAATACTACAAGACTGTTATAGTGCCACCAAACAGATGGGCCATGCTGTAAGCCTGTCTCTGAAAAACACCCCCCACCTCCTCTCCTCCCTCCCTCTCTCTCCCCCGGCTGCTCCAAAGCAGATCAAACCTTTATTCTTCAAGCGGGAGGGGAAACAAACTGCAGCGAGAGAGGCCACATTGCCTGCGCTAATTCCCTTTGAGGGGGGTGGAGGAGAACAGCATGGAGGGATCCGCACTTCTCTCTCAGGCTTTTACAGGAGGCTTTATTTCTGCCTGCTATTTCTCTCTCTCTCTCTCTCTCGACCCCCGTTCCACCCCCTCCTGCCCCTCAGACTGGATTTATGGTCGCCCTCCGAGCTGTGAGCACTCGGAACAGAGGATGAAAAGGCCCCTTGCACCGCCCGCACCTCAAACAAGAGCTTTTATGACACTCCACAGGATCCGTGCGGAGAAACCGCAGAAAACAGACGCCGAGCAAACCCGGAATTTCGTGAGGAATTTCACGATTCCGGTTCCCGAGCGATTCTTCTGAGGAAGAAACGTTTGGAAATAGGAAACAGCAGAGAATGAACAAGTTCCTGAGAAAGCTGCTTTCACACAGACTTCGGAATGAGGCCATAAGCGTAATCAAATCGACTTCATTTAATTTAATTAATTTATATAACGAGCTCAACTTCATATTACGAAAATACTAAACACTGAAAACAAATCGAGATAAATAAGATAGATATTAATTCAACACAACACTTGCCATGTGTATTTTTAACTATGCTAACAAGAAGTCACATGCGAGAAGCATTAATATCCCTGTGGTTCCAAATGTGGTTCCATTTTTTAAAAGTGGAACCGGCTCTAAATAAGACGGAGCTATGTGGGTAACCGGCTCTAAATAAGACAAACAGAAGAAAAGACATGCCAGGCAGCTTCTACTTGTCTTCACCACACTAACACCACAAGAATACAGGGCGAGAATACCGTCGGGAGAAAGACTGGCTTCTCTGGGCGGTAAGAATTGTCCAACAGCAGAGAGAAGTCACCCTCTCCATAATCCCCCTCTGAGTGATCTAAAGGAGAGCAATTACGTTTCATCAGCGCTATTTCTACATCAGCGGAAAACAAGTGTGCATAATTTAAACACCAGTGTCTGTGTCAATATCTCATTAAAGCTAATGAGAGTAAGAGGGTGTGGGAACGCAGGCGGTCACAGATGTTTGCACTGTCAAATTCAGCTCCAAATAAAACACCGAGACAATAGAAGAGCGACTGCCGCCCATGTTCAGAGCCTCACACATTCCATAAGGTCTGCAAACAATGAAACCACTTTCAGATGTTGAATAACTGTATTTCACAAACACTGGAACTGAAACTCTGGTCACGTTTGTGTGCATCAGACGGTCTGATCTGCAGCTGACAGATTACACTGAGAAACAAATGTAGCTGTTAAAGTATCGTTCCAGGTTCAACACACATTGCATCAGAAACATGCTCTCGACCGCTATCACAGGAAATGATTTCAAATCAGACCGAAGTGACAAATATATACGAAACAAAACAGAAAAAACATTTACAAAAGAAGTCTAAGGTTCAAGACACTGCAAAGAGATACATTTTGAAAGCATAGCCGGTAGAGCCATAATCAAACGAGAGTAACTTGGATCGAACTGAGAACAGTGCTTTAAAGATCTGATGCTTGACCAAAGCCTTGGGTTCAAATCCCAGTGAATGCACAGACTCATTTAAAAACACACACCTCAAATGTGCTGTAAGCTGCTTCAGATAAAAGCGTCTTCCAAATGCAACCATTTAAATGTAAATATGCGAATCTCTCGGTTTGGTTTTGCAGAGGCACACAGATCTTTGAGAGCTTTAGGCAGACAGTAATGTGTCTGAGACACAGAGACGTTTAAACAGGCCGAAAGGGAAACGATTCGAGGGCTCTGAGCTGCAGTACACCTCATTGATTTATAATTAATCAGGCACAGAGCTAAACTGCAGTACTGCACCTGGAGTTAATCCCCTTTAAATTATCATGACATCATAGACACAGTGAGAACGGATGTTCGCTTCTAACACACAGCTGTCAATGTTAAAAGTGTCCATTCTGAAACTAATTACATGACATGAATTATACAGAAACATTCTGGGGTTTCGCTTCATTCTGAAGGCAGTCAAAATGGCAGTAGTGCCTGAGGAGAGCTGATGGTGCACTCCGCCCCCTGCAGGCTGAGCTGAGAAAACAACCATTGACTGTGTGAAAACCATGTGTAACTGTAAAAAACATGCAAAAAATGGTTTTGTGCTTTAACAAAGGGTGACAAAATGTATGTGTATATAAACATTCAAAACTTAGTCTTTCTGTTCTAGGAAAACAAGGGAAAAAATACTGATGACTCATCGTGTTCACAGGGGTGTAAACAAATATTGTCCAATAGAATCTCTGTAGAATGTGAATGTCTCTCTCTCTCTCTCAATTATACATTTCACCTGCCACCAGCAATCCAGGCTGTGTTGTAAGCTAAAAGGCTTTTGGCATTTTTGGAACCAAATCTGAAATCTTATGTACACTGTCAAGAGTGTCCAGGTTAAATATCACATTTTATATTTACATTATATTTTCACATTTCAGACATATTTCACACAAAACCATTTTTTAATAAATTTTGCGTGAAGAAAATGACCCATATTTGTAGAACGGAATATGTGAAAGTGACATTGTTTTATGACAACTATATCATATTATTTGGAGCAATGCCTTTCATTAATACAGATTAAAAAAAATGTAATTACATTTAAAAACCATTACATTATTATTCTCATTCATGAGAATGTTTTTTGTGCATTGCGTTAATGAGAACTTGGGGTGGTGTTCAATTGTCATAAAAACACTAAACCAATGCAAAACCATCTAGAGGTCATAAAAACATCATTTATTCTCTTTATGCACAAAAGATAATCCTGTTATTTGAATTCTTCTGATGGGGCTGAAAAATGACCCGAGCATTTCTGCATGAGTTTCACCGCAGCAGCATCTGTGAGCGCATGTCACATGCAGTCACTGATACAGCAGCACCAATTAAAGCTCTATTACATGCAGTCTGCAGCCATGCGGGGAGGACAGGAAATGAGGCAGGAAGTGTGCTGCAGGCTACAGAAGAAGACAGCAGGGAAAGCGGTCTCAGACAGAGAGAGGAATGTGTGTGTGTGTGTGTGTGTGTGTGCCAGAAGACTGCTGTGAGCTGCATAGTGAGCGAGATACATGCAAAACAGAGAGAAGAACAAAATGACATCATGTTTTGAAATCCTGATGCTTCATGTAAACCCGAGGGGGAATTATTCACAGAACACTTTATATCATTCAAACACGGCAAGATGGAGTGCAACAATGTGAAACGATTATTTGTTTGCAATAGTATCATGTATTTCATAATTTTGTGTTATGTTTTTACTGTAAAGACGCTACAAAGTGCTACAGTGATCAATTTGAATTAAATAGGAGAATGGAACAGTTTTCTTCAAGTTTAAATATTTAGAACTTCATGTTTAAAACAACTTCCACGCAAACGAGGACACCAGAAAAACAGCCAAAGATGTCCATCGGATGCACATATACATACTACAAAATTTATAATACAACACAATGCAACACCTGTCAATGCAAATGAAGGAATTCCAATCGCTTTGCAGCTGCAAACATATTTGCATGTTGCAAACAGAAGCAGCAGGAGTGAAGATTAGCTGTTGTGTAGTGACAGTGCATGTGTTTGTATGAAGAGACACTGACCTGCTCTCTGAACTGTTCCTGAGAGAGACACTCTGTGATGTTGACACAGCCCAACAGACAGCCGGTCGGATACTCTGTGGGAAGCTTCACTTCTGCACAATAACATAACAGAAAACATTACCACTGCAATAACAGATATAACAGACACAACAAACACGCTTTTAAAATGTCACTGACTGGATCATCTTGTAACGTCAGCAGCTTTAGACAGTGCAGACCAGTGTGTGTAGATAACAGACTCACCCTCTTTGTAAATGTGGCGGTACTGAGTCTCTACTTGCTGTATCTCTTCAGAAGTGGGTCTGTTAGCAGCAGCAGCGATCCACAGGCGCCCCCTATGGGACGTATACCATGTCCTGCCCTCCACCCTATAGAAACAACATGACTTATTGTTATTAGAGCATGCGCATGCACTGTATAATATAGTGTATAGTGTACAGTGTATACATATTATATATTTTATATATATATATATATATATATATATATATACACACACTATACACTGTACCTACACATATATACATGCACGCTTGTGCTGGTTTAACTGATCTGTACCTTTTAATGCCCTTGACGAGCAGTGAGGCCCACGGCTGATGCATGCTGAGACACCAGCCACCGTCTGTGATCTCCTGCAGCTCTCTGTCCTGCAGTCGCAGCCGACT
>JAZGTI010018658.1:0-11512 GCA_036877585.1 Botia kubotai
AGCGCACTCTCTCTTCCCAGCGGTCAGCTAACAATCTAACCCAGACATGTAAGTGAACGGTGACATTACCGTCTCTTTTATCGTAGCACACCAAAATATTGGTCAAACAGGCTGATTTGTCCATGAGCCTGAGATATTTTCCCTTATTAAATATTTTGGCTAGTTTGTGATTCAGACCAGAAGTCTTTTACTTTAAATGTATGTGTGCTGTTACCATGTTGATGAGATGTAACAATGATGTAAATCTCTTCTTGCAATGAGGCAGGATGAAGGGAGAATATATACTGAAGTATATATACTATATACTGAAGTGAGAAGTGTATACTGTCACCGTATACCATGTAGGTCATAAAGGAAGCATAGGAGAGATAATATCTGCATACACTGTTTTGCCCTGGGCACATTTAGCTAGTAAGATAGCATGCAGTGTTTATGGAAACAAAGCTTTTCACAGTTTAACACTGGGGGCTTTTTTTACCTAATTACATTGTGACCTACAGCTTAACAAGTTGCACTTTGATAAGTGCAGAGAGGTAATTTTCAATGCCATGGTCCACAGTAGAGCTGTCGTTGACATTATGGTTCCCTGGGCTCTGTATAGTTAAATACAATTTTTCCTGTGGCCCCATGAATTTTCACATCAGGCTTTATGGATGCATCAGTAGCTGTTTGTTCCTTATTGGGTTTGTGTGTGATTAAAAAGTCGTGCTTGTCCTCAATGCATTTTCGATGGCTTAAATGGTTTAACACCATGTTTACATGTAATCCTTACAGGCAGAGTCCTGTCACCACTTCCCAATGAATGAACTTTCACTGTATATACAGAGGTCGACCAATAGTGAATTTTGTCAATACTTCTAACTAAGATAGGAAAACGGGCTGATACTTTAGGGAGAGGGTTTTAACCATATAAAAATCTTTATAATCTTAATCAAATCAAATATATTAAATCAAATATATTAAAATGCATACACAAAATAGTACTTAAAATAAGTACCTCAGGATAACTGACAAAATAGTACATAAACCCGTACACAAGAAATGCTCCGAATAACATAATCATTTCAATTGAAGCCACCATAGTTCCAAATAGTTCCAAAAACGACTATCTGCACAGAGAAACCCATTATATTTGTTGACTGTTATATACAGCCAGTTAGAGTGAATAGAGTTAAATTAGAGTTTTTGTCAAAACATGGGTGGGAAAATGGATAAAGCACAGAAACTTATTCTCTTCCTTGTTAGACATCTCATGTATAATATTGTTCAGGTTTGACTGTTGGATGGCGGGTGCCCAAACTATAAGTGGCTTTACTGAGTGTGTTTTGAAGCCTTCGAGAGCAGCTATGTGTGATCTGCTTCTGATTTCACTTCATCCGTTAAGCGCTAAGAACTTAGAAAAAAGGAAGACGTGACTCAAACTGAGAAATGGCATCGTTTGGTTAGAAATCTAGCTTCTTTTCACAACCTGTTGAGGTTTTTGAAAACCACGGCCTTGGTGTTTTTTTATATATTTATTTCTTGTCATTATATATTTATTTCTTTTCTTCAGTTCGCCACTTACTGCTAGTGATATTAACTTGTTTTGTGAGCTTGTAAAGGCTGTTAGGGGAACAGGTGTCCTCAATTCAAGTGTCTGTGGTAATTGTAAGCTTGCTTAGTTAGGGTGTAAACATACTTCCTTTTACACTTCGAAAAAGGCTCCCAGACCACATACACAAGTCATTTATGTACAGGTTTGAGCTTCCCACACCTACACATGCTTGTGTGCGCACCCTCATGTTTCATCTAAATACAGGCTGTCCATTGACTTCTGTAACTGTTATTAAACAGATGCCGATACAGATAATAAAAATGCTTCAGTCTAACACAAAGTCTAAGTCTAACACTACAGTTAAAGTTTGAGGTGAATTATTAGTTCTTTTTGCAGTATTTTAAAATTGTTATTTCCAAACCAGAAATTTACATTACATTTATGCATATGGCAGACGCTTTTCTCCAAAGCGACTTACAGTACATTCAAGTTATACATTTGGTTAGTACCTGTGCTCCCTGGAAATCGAACCCACAACCTTTTGCGCTGCTTACGCAATGCTCTACCAACTGAGCTACAGGAACTGCGGTGAAGTTAATGAAATCTTAAAATGTCTGTATGGAATATAACTTTTCCATGTTATGCCTATCTTAAATATTTAAACTTTGCTCTTTTTGAGTGCATTTCATCCTTATGGAGTTGAAATGTGTTTTAGGAAATATTTTCCTCCTGATGAAGTTTTGTTCCGATCTGGTTCTTTATGTTTGTCATGAAGAAGTACAGCTGGTCAGATACACACATGCATACATCAAGAAAACGTTTTTGGATTCTGTCTGTTTCGGATTCTCAATTACTGATAATCTTCTTAAACTTCACTATGTCTTGCTTTATTAATTCCTGGAAAGAAAGTGTGACAGGAGAGAGATCACAGCGCACAGCGTGGCATTAACATTGCAACGTGCTTGATAATTTGATGACGAGGTGTAAATGAGATGTTTTAGCGAGGTTGTACTGGGGTTTCTCAGGAACTCATGAATCATATGGCGATTCCCGTCAGGGCTAGTCACCACATATCATAAGACGGCAAATTATTTTTGATTCTTTCCAGTCTGTCTTCCACGGAATGTTTGTCCTTAGCTTTTGAATCACTATTAGCCAGTAATTAAACAGTGTTATGAATAATTCTCCAAAACCCTTTTTATCATGTCTTCAGTGGAATCTCTTTTGCTCTGCATGTTGTATTGACAAATCGGGCAAGATATTTGAATAACTAAAAGTTAGTTTGGCTTCTTGAGGCGATGTTGTGACCACATTCAGGTTTTACCACTTTTCTGTTCCTGGTAACACAGGGGGAACACATGAACTGATACGAACATATACTCTAATTGCACTGTCAATTATGATAAAATTGTCCACCCAAATGCATACATGTAAAACGCAACAGGATAGTTTGAGGTCAGGATGATGTTTCTAATATTCTGCTTAGTCACACAAACACAAGACCGAAGTCACTCATCTCTCTGTCCGCATGCACTGTGCTGAACTGCTCTGAGATATTTTAAGCTCAACTTGTTATAGCTTGACTTTATAGCTGAGAAGAGGTGTGGTGTGTCAAAGGAGACGGAATGACAAATCATGCGTGATTTCCTGTCATAAACCATCATGTGTCACCATCTTGCATAAATGTATGGCCATCAACAACTACACCCCATTCTCTCACAGCACTTGCAACATCACCACGGCCCTGAACTGCCCTGAACTGTTAGTTTACAGCACAGCGGTTGCGACTGTGCTAAGCTTATGTGTTAAGCTTTATGACTCGAGCTCTACTTGTCATTAACAAAGACCAAATATAAAGGCAGATCATTAAGTTACTCATCTGCTCCTCCCTGTTCCTTATCATAAGAAGTGTTACCTTGAGCTGTATGTACGGAAGCCCAAAGGCCATGCATTGTTATTATATCAACAGTACAAGTTATTTTTTTGTTGAGAAAGCAGGGCTGGGTTTGCATTTGTGATATGGACATGAATTTGGTTATTATGAATCTCCCTTGCAACTGCATAGCAACGAGCCGGCAAAACTACCCCTCAATACTAAACCAACAGCAATTTTTCTTAAAAACGTAATATGTGGGTCTAGTTTTCTATCTTTTAAGTGACTTTAAGCTGTTATTATACTGGTTAGGTAACACTGGTCTGGTTGCTATGGAAAAGAGGGCTGTATGTAACCTCATATCAGCAAATATAGTTGAAGTGATCGTCAGATAAATAATCCTTAAAATGATCTGTGTGCCTTAGAAACTTAGATTTGATCTTATGTGAGGCAGGATTGTTGGCTTAAAATGAAATTTAATAGACACACACATTTCAATTCTTACACCTATTAGAATACCAATTGTAAAATGTAAAGATGTAAAATCTGCATATACATACACTGGAAGTGTCTGCCAAATGCATAAATGTAAAAGTATATACTTTATCAGTTTGTGTTACCCACGACCTTGGCATTGAACCCACAGCTCATAAGTTGGTCAATTGTCAATTGAACTGCACTGATTGCATTACGTGTTTATTTGTTTGTTTGTTTTTGCATGAACAAAATACAATGATATTCTCTTTATTGTATTGTACATTTTTTTGGTTTAATGTCATCACATTCAATCACATTTACAAGACTCACAAAATTCTGTTTCGTTTCCTGTGGTGCGTTAGATTTATGCACCATATGATATTTGAAGATATGAAGATATTTCAGTAATAATAACCTTCAGAAAAATCTTTTCACCTGCACATGCAGTAAGTGTGTCTGGCAGGACAGATGCATCAGCTGTGTGCGCCTAATACACAAACCCCCGACAGGTGAATCTTATACGAATATGTCCCTAGTTTTCCATTTATACTGTGTCTTCCCTTTTTTGTACATCATCTTATATCACCCTTCGCTCGCTTTGTTTTGTGCGCTGTTCCTCTCACACTCTCTCCTCACTTTCTCCGATACTCTCGCTTGCCTTTGCCAATGTAAATGGAAAGTGGAGCGTTAGATGACAGCAGTGGATTTGTTCTCCGGCACTGAGCTGTTGTCACTGATCTCTAGCTTTGAGGGAATGCAGAAGTTCCACTGTCTGTCAGTCTCATGCGTCTATTGCATTAGAAGTGGTAATCGCCTCTATCAGTGCACAGTCAGTCTGGCTCCAGACTCTGGGCCGTCATGCCTACTAAAACCCAGTGTGTTGGATCTGATATGGGCCTCCTGCCTCCCACTGTAAACTCATTTTCCTCCTCTGAAGTTCCAGGCCTGGGTGGAATGTGGGACATGGATGAGAACAGATGTTTGCATTTATTTATGACTTTATGTATTTATGACTCATACTATGTAAACTTAGGGATGTGCAATGGTGGACTGGTCATGGTAACCATTCAGACCCCGTTCCTAGTTAAGGGCAGAAAGTGAAGTTGTTTAGTCTGTCTTGATATGGTTTTTGGACTGGGTGTGTGTAATGCGTTGACCTGCATTTGTGTACTTGCATGAAGTCTTGCTATGTCTGTAAATGATTTGATTCTGAGTGTTGCATGAGACAGCCAGAGAGAGAGAGAGAGAGAGAAAGAGAGAAAGTAATGCTCAAGAGACAGGGTGTGGAAAATGTGTGTGTGTGTCACATTTATCTGTGATCTGTCAACCCCACCACACTGTTCTGCTCTAGGCTTTTATCTGCATAAAAGGAAATAGCTGTGAGTTTACGCCACGCACCCTCAAACAAATACCTTAGTGGGCAGCATCGTTTTGCTAATCGAGGTATTGCACAAAAACAGCAAACGCGAGATCATTTAGCCCTGATGAGGGACGCTGATGTGTTAATGGAAACTTCAGAAAATGAGCTAATAATGAGTAGGCAGAAGGCTTCAACGTGCATGTAGATTAAATACTCAGATTTACAGCAATTTCATGCTACCAGTCTACTGGAAAACGGTCTTGAGATCTTCCAAAACATGAGTCTGTGTTACATGATCGTCCGTGTCTTTCAGCAAATGTGGAGAATTAACCTCTTTCTCCTCCATTCGCAGGTAGTTAACGGACACACTGCACAATGCGTGAATACAAGTTAGTAGTCCTCGGATCCGGAGGTGTCGGCAAGTCTGCGCTGGTAAGTAACAGAAAAGTTCACACCCCCACAAACACCTTACAAAAATGATAGCAACATCTTAGCATCCTGGTGATGACAATGAAAAAATGTATTTGTTATAGTTTTGTGTGCTGGGCTCAGATTCAGACGTTAGATTCGGTCTTCCATCAACTAGTTTCAGATTTTCATACTCATTATTTCATCTTGGATCTATGGTGTTTACTTTATACGAATTCCAGTCAACTGTATATATCAAATTCCGTATAAGGGAAAAACATATATACATTATCTAATTGTAAAGTAGCTGGTTTTCTCCATCTGAAAACACTGGACTGTCCAGCCATGCAGGAGCCAAGCACGTCCCAGGAGAACATATTTCCCCGAGCAGGTCGGTGAAGGTTGTGAGAACTAAGCTAGCCTCTGCTCTGTTTCTTGTGCCCTTTTTGAGCCACTCAACGATCACACAGCTGAGTCACGAATGCAGCAAAACGACTGCAAAACTCATCTGTGCCTCAGCACGTTGCCATTTGCCGTTCATTCAGCACAACGTATGTCAGAAAAGCACTGTGAAGCCACAAAATAGTTCGGTGGCCCTTGTTCAAACATTTAGTGGGTCAGAACTCCAAAGCAATGAGTTCTGGAAAGTTTTGCAGAGATTAGCCGGGAATATTAGCATGAAATGCTAAACCTCATTTTTGCTGAGGCAGCGTATTCCACAATTACCGTGAAGTTGAAAAGCAGAACAGTAATGAATAGTTTCCTTATGAATTATTTGTTGGCATTAGTCACTCATGTTCCTACCAGGCTGGTTGCCCTCGTTTAGCATCTTTAGCTTGTTAGCACGCTAGTAATACTGACAACACTTTGACCTAGTTTGTTCCATCCCAGTAAACTCAAATGGCTCCCCCATTGGAGAGCAGCCACAATGGCCCGACCCACTCGCCTCAGGGCCCAACAAAGAGCCCATTGGCTGTATGTGTGCCATGGGGTGTGAGAACCATCCGCCTCTGTCCTCTTCTATCGGCACAGACCTCTTTCAGAGTAAAGCACATAGACTTTTATTGTCCATTAACTCTAATTGGAGCACTATGGATGGGTCTGGTTGAAATGCCCACGCAGGGTTAATCGTGTTGTAAACGCGCCAGACATTAAGCTTCTCTCTCGTTCCATGCAGAGAGGGAGAGAGACAGGTCTGTAAAATCAGATCATTAAAATGTGGAGTTAATCTTGTACTGAAATGGAGCTATATAGATGCAACAGTGACCTCCGGCTTTTCTTTTAGTGTTTTGGAAGTATGTTCTTCAATAAAGAGTTTGAATATAAACAAAGAGGCTTGAATATAAGCCAGCCAGCTTCAGGTTAAATCATAACAATGTTTAATTGTTTGATTGAAACTTATGGAAACAAATGGCCCACTTATCAATAAAGACAAGTAAATTATTTATTTAAATCGGTCTGTTTTTTGTTTTTTTCTTCATAAAACGCCACAGATAACAACATAACCATGTAAGCTAACCAACAATGTTAGCTAACTAACAATAGCTGTGAAAATGTTGGCTTGCTGTGTTTTGGTGATCCTTGTTAACTACAACAAAACATGGGTAAGACCATTCACAAACTGGAGTCGGACCACGTGTGTGCTTGGAACCGTCCCATTGCCAGGCAAAACCCGGTTAGTTTATCCATTAGATGAGTTGAGGTAGTCTGGGGGAGTTTCTGACAGAAGCAACAGGGTCAGCTTGAGCAGTAATGATGGATTGCCAGAGCTAACACAGAGATCCCATCTGCCTGTAAGCAGGAGCAGTATCCACTGAGACGGGGCTGCTACACTGAGCGAGACAGAACATGGTCGTGTTTTATGCTCCTTTAAAGCTTTTGAAGCAAAAAGCTTTCATTCAGACTTTAGTGAGCTGTTTTTTATAAGGCCGTGATCTACAGGTTATATGTTAATTACAGTCATTTTTTAGGTACTTAACCACACAGAGACCCAAAAGCAAAAAGTAATAACCACAGAAAAATGCAATAATAAATTCCTTTAAATAATAATGTAATATACTTTCTGCCTCTTCGTTGTAATGAATGTGATATTTTTAACCTTTGCTGGTTCTTCGGTGCCCGAGTCATCTCCAGAATATTTGTTGCTTTTTCAGCTGAAGTGGTTGAAATCAGTGTGCTGATCTTACCGGTCGCTTCAGTGCTGTGTGGATGTGATCTAATTACTAAGAGCAAAGCAATGACAAAAATGCACATGCACACACACACAAATGCACACACACACACACACTTTCACACATCCTTAATGCTCTTTGCTGGAACTTTGTAATCAGTGGCCTCCATTCAATTTATATGCCTTGTTTCCACATCTCTCTTTCCATATAGGGAATATATTTAGCCCTGTGTGTGCACATCAGGTTGTAGCACAGAGCTACTGAAAGGAACAGAGCCAGAAAGCGTGTGCGTGCGCGTGTAGTTTACACTTACATTTACACACACACACACACACACAAAGAATAAGAAACAGAGATACAGGATAAAAGAGAGAGGCTGAACTTAGCCCCCCATCACACACACACATTGACTACAGGTGCACTGCGGGTCAGCAACAGCTTCTGGCTTCCTGAGGCAGATGAAGTGTGAGAAAGACAGAGGATGAGTGACGTTCACAAAAAACATTTCATCTGATAACTACAGCAAGAGATGGTTGAGTCCCTGTTCTGTTTGTAAACTGACTGTAAAAGCTCAGTACAAAAATATAGATCACCACTGTGATGCTTCAATGTAAAATAATACAGGACAGACACGTTTATTTCTGTACTTGATTTAAAAGTGTCTGTTTTGTACTGTTAAATTGCTTTATTATAATAAATATCCATAGTGGCTTCTATAGGGTTAGAGAAATCATATGTATAATAAACATACACTTTTGCGTGGTTGCATATGCAGGCAACCTCATCCATTTACCGTCCACGCGCATGTTGACACACTGCACTTGCCGTAGTAAAAGTTGTCTGTCTGTTAAAGATGAAGTGGTGTAGACGACTAAGCATGATTTACTGCCACACTGATTATACACTGACATGAAACACTGCTGCGCTTGATCCATGTTTAAGATTTAACTGGGTGTGATAGCTGCTCGCGATCAGCTGTCGCTGTACATCATTTAAACCTGAGGAAGCAACAGAGGCCATGTTACACACACACACACACACACACAATCTGTTTTTAAGATTGGGACTTTCCGTTGTTGCTTGTTTTTATTTTTAGATTGAATTAAAACATTAAGTCGTTTTCCTTGTAAGTTGTAATGATGAGTCGTGAAATTCAATTTTATGTATTTTTATACATGATTTTTAGCAGCATGTTGTACGTTTCACATAGTACAAACCATTTTTAAAAAGTTGGCTTTGGTTTTTGCTGTAGCCATAATCATTCAGGCAATCTATCTTTTCCATTTTATTATTTTAAAAATGTGTTTTTGCTTATGAAGACCATTTGCTGGTCCTCACAACGCAGACAAAATCAGACCCACACATCTGACCCATACATATCAAATTACCCTTTTTCTCACAGACAATACGTAAGATACATTTAAATCTACTGTCTTGTTTTGTTATTTAAGTCAAATTTAATTATTTAAGTCAAATCTTATTTTATATACGGATGTACTTTCCATTGTTTGTCAGCCCACAAGCAGTAATCCAGCTTCGTCATTATTTGTTCGCTCATCTAAGCGGTTGTTTGTTTAGCGTTGATCTCGCTTTTTACGTGACAGAGCGGCATTAGGTAAACAAATGACCTCTCGTTCACCATGACGACGCCTCCAGTACGTGTCGACAAAGGAGCTCATTCGCTCATAGCTCGTGATTGACATCAAATCCCCTTTGCCCATTTTTTTCTTTCTTATCTGCCCCCCCAATCAGCCGATTGTTCTCCACCCACAGATAATCAGCACCCTAATGGCCGTTTTTGTTGTGTAAGCCTGTGTGTCTGTCCAAACAGAGTTCTCATTAATGAAACTAGGCTGAGGTCTATTGTGGGTTGAGGGTGAATCAAAGAGAATGATCAAAGGTCACCTCCGCCATGGAGGAACTGGAGAGTCTCTGCACCTGTGGGCTGCATCTCATCATTTTCCTATCCTTCGCAACTCCTGCGCTTCCTGTGAAGTCATACCTGAGCCGACCTGCCTTAATTCGACCTTTTTTTTCAGTACGATCGCTTTTTAACCCCTATAAATTTACCGCCAACGTATCATTTTGTCATCTATAAATCTTCCTATATTTAAAGCACTGGTTAATTGCTAGGTAACCGGTATCCCAGCAACATCGGAATGCTCTCTGACCAGCGAGCACAGGTTTCACGCCTGGCCTGTCTTCATGAAGTGGCCATTCCTTGGCATTGCTTTGCCCTTTGCAGTTTGATATAAACACCCACATGAGGGCTTCACAAGTGAATTTGCCTCAGATTTTAATTGGACATTAAGTGGTTATCCAGCTGAGTACCAAAACACAACCGTCCTTGAAACCAAGCGTTGACGCATATTGATAATGTAATATTAGTTCTTTTTCCCATAACTTTGAAAGCTTTGAAAGTCATGATCATAATGATGCGATTATTATCATGAACCTCATAGCGTCATCAGTTAACAAAATTAACATACTATAGCCTGAATGGAGAAGCTGCTGATTTTGGGTTAAAAAATTTGGGCAATAATTAACTGCACAAAACGCGTCATGTGTCATTAACTACCATCAATGCAGTCTGGGCTGTGTTTTTACTTTCATAGCTGTGGGTTTGTTTTCTTTTAATAAATAGTGTTATTGTAGCACATGCTAAAGGGCTTTATAATGGAATTCCCCATCAACCACTGAAAGTGAAAGTCATTCTGCACAGTGTAAACATGCCCATGTTTGAGTATCGTGAACATTTAATGGACATTTCTCTTTGTCTCTCTCTCTCTCTCTCTCTCTTTTCTGTCTCTAGACTGTTCAGTTTGTCCAAGGGATCTTTGTGGAAAAATATGACCCCACAATAGAAGACTCGTACAGAAAGGCAAGTCCAATTCTACATCATTTTAAGCTGTTTATAGGTGCCAAATCGTTCCAATGTGTGTCTGATGGAATTATACCCAGAACATTTCCAAATGCAGGAAATGCCATTACAAATACTGCTGCTATTACAAATGTTATTACAGCGTGATGGAAATGGTTTCAAATAACTACAATTACATATTAATACTTTACACATCATATTTAATTTGAAGTGTAAATTATTATTATATTCCCAAATGATTTAACTCTTGACTTGACACCTTGACATAAAACGTCTTACCCCTAATGTGGGCTAAGTGGGGTTACTGAACCATTTTTAATATTTGAATGACTATATGTGTTGAGGTACTTTACGTTCCTTTACGTCCATCGTTTATCCTTGCCTCCAGCACAACTTAAAAAGTGGCACATCTTATCTTGATTTCAGTAATACTTCTATAAATTATTTTCAGTCTTAACCAGAATTGAGTCAGATTGTCATCAGGAAGTAGTCGTTCCATTGTCCGTCTGATGGTTTTCACATTCATAAACGATATTTAAATCCACTTGTGTTTCCAGTCACACACACAGTATCACACGTCAAAGAACACATCAGAGTGTGTGCGCACTTACTGGATGTTTCATCGTGACCAGAGTTCTGCATTTAATAATGTTTATATTTTAAGGGCTTCTGTTTAAGGCCCTGAGACAAAGACTTGGTCTAAATATGAACCTAGACTTAAACAGTGAAAGGAAGTTCCACCATGACCAGTACTTCCCTAACTCGCTTTTGCTGGTGTCCCATGGTCACTTCCTGTAGGCCGGTTTAC
>JAZGTI010018659.1:0-11512 GCA_036877585.1 Botia kubotai
AAAAAACACTCGTTCTCTACTTCTGCAACTTTGTGATGTCACAGGGAAGAACGCATCAGCACATGACCGCCTCCTGTACTCACTCATTGGCTGTCTTTTCTTTACTCTGTCCACCACTGGTAGGCAAGGTCATGTGGGCTGGTGTGGCGTACCACTGGAATCCTTCATCCGTGGGACACACCAACTGCGTTCCAAGGATCCTGTTACACAGAATGCCCAAAACAAGTTTAATAAGAGACTATAGCTCCATCTTTTTACAGTGAATTATTGTCTGAGCATGTATATGTTTGTACCGTAGATGAGAGAATCGTGATGCCCACTCTTGACACTCGTCTTGCAAACCTTTGAGCTGAGTTTCACACTTCCTCTCATACAGAAGTTCATCAATCTCTTCAAACATCTGCTGGACCTGCCTAGATGCGGCTTTATCAAATTCCTACAGACAGAAAGATGAAATTAAAAAATGAACTTGTGCCATATTTGGTTGTACAATTTTGAAAATATATGCTCTTTTTTAATATAGGTTTCATCACCAGATGTGATGCAATAAGTGGGCATTAAAAGCATTTCTTCCACATAAACTAAAAATTAGGACAAAATCTTTGATGTTCATCCTAACTAGACAGAATCGCACCAAACAATTTTGTCCTTTCCTTGGTTGCCATTTCAGTTGGCTCACACCCGTTAGCCCCGCCCACTGGAACATCTCATTGGTTCGAAATCCTGCTGTTTATAATGGTACAATAAACATCCAATATATTCTGATTGGCTGGGATTGCAGCAGTTAACCACCACAGTGTGGACAGACAAACAGCTTGTTGCTGTAAATTTGACACATTACGCCTGTTTAGGAAACAGTGTTAAAGTCACACTTGCTCATCATTCCACGACTCACATCGTATCCCCAGGAGAAGACAGAGCTGCGTTCTGTAGAGATGCCAGTTCCTGTGTAACTATGGATACCAGACCAGGACTGAGTGGTGTCATCTGTGGTGACTGTCTGACATCCTGATCTGACAGATGTAGCAGAGGACTCATCAGACCTGGAATGAGACAGATTCAAATGCTATGTTAAAAAAATCCTAGTCTGAAACATTTATATTTACAGTAAGCACTAAAATGTTCATTTTCTGTCTACTCTTGTATGTCTCCTACCGTTGTGCTGACACTTACTGTAAATCATTACTATGGTAACCGATGTACGGCATATTGACTACACTGTCTGAACAAAAGGATATTATGTACAAAACAAAAGCAGGTAAATGA
This sequence comes from Botia kubotai, assembly GCA_036877585.1. Classification (NCBI taxonomy): domain Eukaryota; kingdom Metazoa; phylum Chordata; class Actinopteri; order Cypriniformes; family Botiidae; genus Botia; species Botia kubotai. The sequence continues at coordinate 1,267 of JAZGTI010018659.1, forward strand.
TACACTAACGGTCTACACAGTGCTTTACAGACATGCTTTCTATGTCACACACCTGCTGTATGAAGACATATCCTCATGTAGATCATCCAGGAGTCTGGAGGGCTGTACAGTATCATCATCTGCCTCCTCTGGAAGAGGATGCTGGTCCAAACAGCCGCGAGCCAAGCCACGGCTACCAGTTTACAACAATCAGTAGAGAGAGACAGAGATAAAGCATTTATTAGACGATGACAGGGAGGCTTTCAAACTGTAGAAATGTTATCTTGGGTAATCAAGCAAAAGCACAGCACAGATACATTTTCAGATATCATTAGCTGTATCCATCCATCCAAAAAACTGTGTGTTCCAAACATCCAACATCACAGAATCTTAAATATTTCTTATTAATTTCCCATCATAAGATTTCTTTGTTTTCAATTCTAAAACACTTTTAAGTTCTGAATATTAAATAACAGATTTTCAAATCGAACCATTAACCCTTTTCAAGTACTAAATTTACTGCATACATTTGTATAAAAAATTACAGTGTGCAAAAATGCCTTTCAAAAAGGACAGTATTGGTGTTTACACAGTGCTCTTATTTAAAAAAAAACTGACGAGTTTAAACACCAAAGTAACCAGACACACAGTAACAAGAACGCCTTGTTACTGCGTCTCTTAACCAACGTTTCTAAAACGCTAAAAGAAGACCGTAATTTGCACCCACATCTCAAGGCTGTGAGATACAGGCCGGCGGCTGTATCGTGAAATCATTCTCTGATACTGTTACAAGCGCATCATCTCCATCGATCCTGCGATCCCACTCCGAGCCTTCTGTGTCCGGATCGGGCCGCTGCCACTCCGCTGCTCTCTCATGCTTCACCGGCTTTACCACAACCACCAAAAGATCACAGATCAACCCGCAATGGATCACTGGAGGAGAAAATCAAGTATTCCGCACTGAGCTGGGCCGAACCTTATGTAATAAACCCGGCGTGGGTGACAAAAAATGCCGTGAACATGAAACGAATACTGCTCATTCCAGCATACCGAAGACTGATTTATTGGCATGTACTCGGTTAAACTCCTCATCCATCCATGATTACCTTCTGAACAACAATAACAAGACTGTCATGGAGACCAAAGTGCTTGGGCGCAATGACTTATGGGAAATGTGGTTTTTAATGAGGGTGGCTACTCCGATGTATACACTTCCCTCTAGTGCATGGGCGTAATTATACTTGCTACGTGACTATACGCATCCTTATTGATTGTACATGGTCATTTAAATGGAACCCTAATGTTTCATTCTATTGAGTACAAATTAATGTTTTTAAAACATTACATTTCCAGCTGCTTAAAATTACACCTACAAAATTGTACAAACAACAGTGTGTCTGAATGTTTTTATGGCGACAGATAGCAAAATAACAGTATTCCTCAAACCACTGCCTGCATATTAAATTACTTAGTAATACCATTCCACATTACAATAACTATGGCTGGTTTATAATTGCCATACTGGTTTTGATTACATATGTCCCAGTCAACGTAGAATAGGCTCCTCTTGGTCTTTCATTTCTTTCAAGGTTTCTTCTTGTTTAACCAATTATTTAATACTTTACCACTTGCAATTCTCTATAAAGCTGCACTGTATTGTGAGAAGCACTTTATTAATACATCTGTTAGGAGGTGAATGGAATTCATTTTGTTGAATTATTCAATAGCCTATGTTCAAACATAACATTCTGCATAACATGCTGTACAGCTAATCAATTAATATATAATTAATATATAATATGAATTAGTATTATATTAATCAAATAATATAAGAAACAATGTGTTAATCAGAGATTATTTATAAACACAATATACATAACATACAGATGCACAATGAAAAACAATTCAATCACACCCCATAAGTCGCAGATGTCTGATTAGCTGGACCAGGTCTTGGTGATGTTAAGGTGGTTTAGTTGGTCTGCAATGTACTTGTGTTCAGGGAACGTTGCTTGTCGGGCATCTTTGATCTCACGCCACATCCACTCCCTCCTCTGCGCTGCATGACGTCGCTCTTGTTCCAGTGTCATGAATGGCCGGCTGATCCAGTATTCGTTCTCCGCTTCCTGTTCCAAGCGTTTTATAACGTTCCGCTTCATCTGCCAGGTGACCACACGTGGCCGACGGTGTTTACCGATCCACTGCTTTCCTGGGATCCCTTTCCGAAAAAGTGCCAAAGTCAAAAACATTCTGTAGCCAGCAACAGATTATAAGGGATGAATCTGTGAAAAACCATAACAACTCATAAATTTCAGATACAACATCAGCCGTCAATTAGTATTACATTACAATATACAGATTGACACATTTAAATAACATTACAAATTGACACATTTAAGTATTGATTATAACAAACTTAAATAATCATTTTTGAGTTCATCAAGACAGGAAAAACTCCTACCATGCCAAACTGATCGTTTCAAAATGTTAAAGACGACAAATACATAATTATAGTTAACTTACAGTTGTTTAGTCTATCTTAGATATCCAGTGCTCACAATAACACATTTTATTTTTTGATTTATATTATATGATGTAACAGTAAGCAATAAACATACTACTGTACTGATGGACAACAACAGAACCCTATGTCCATATTTAAGTAAATATCTGGAGATAAAAAAATAAATCCATACTTAATCAACACTTATTAAAACGCCTTATTACTTACATGATCTTCGCTCTACATCCGAGATCCGCATGCCGCATACACTGCTGCAAAATATGACTGGCGGGTTTAATGCAGCGCCACCTACAACAATGGAGTGTAATCGTGCAACCAATGAAAAACCTAGAAGGGAAACTTCATTTATTCTTGTCTAAATAATAGATTTTAAAGTATGAATTTTTATCCGTTTGGTTACTTTAAATATACTACATTGGTACAATAAAAAGCACTATAATTTGAAAATAAGACATGCGTATGTAAATATGCTCCCAAAATATATAAAATAGAAAAGTGGTAGACGCGTCACACGTCGCGTGACAGTAGTCTGACCAATCAGTATTCAATAACTGTAGGCTTATGTGGTCCTCTCCAGGTAATTGATGTTTCTGTGCTGCGGCTCTGGTCGTGTTTTGGTCTGGAGGAGGTGGAAAGATGACAGCCAGAAAGTCCGGGTCGCGATTAGAGACTGAAATAGAGCGCTGTCGATCAGAAGGACAATGGGACAAGATACCAGAACTTGTGCGGCAGTTGTCTGCGAAACTAATCTCAAACGGTGCGTGTGTTTTCTGTTCATATTCTGTAGGCTAAGCTATTAGCCCTGACACTGTATATGCGTCTCAGGCCTTGTGGGCAGAAATCATTCCTATACATTTAACTACATATTAAACGATTCACTAAATGACTAGTTTGATTTTAGGATTTCTAAAATGTCACGATCGTGCCCTGTTGATGCTACAGTTCAGATATACAACTTCCCTGTACACTTCCTGATTTCTGATAGAATTGTGTCCATTCATTTACATTGTTCTTATAATAGCTGTATTTAGGTAGTCTAAGAAGTTATCGCGTGGTTTAGTTTATTATAAAGGTGAAATGTCAGTTTGTAGGAGGTTGGTTTAATTACTGACAAATTGCAGAAAATGTAAAACTGTTGTGAATTAAAAAGAATGAAAAGTGCTATTGATTATCTTCAAAAGTCTGAAGAAGGGATCTGCACGTGAAGGATCAGATTAAACTAGTACACGTGATTGCATTGAAAGCTGCCCGTGTGTGAAGCCCTGCAAGAATGTGCTTTGTGCCAAACACTGGATTATGCATTAGCTTTATTCTGGCACAGGATATGCAGGAACAGCTGTTAAAACTTTCCATTCCTTTGTGTGTAAAGTTAATTATGTATATTATGAATGATTTTATTATATAGGCATATGGAGTATTCTGAATAAATGAAGCTTTACATATACTGCAACATGGCTGAGGTTTAATTATTGACGTTCTTATAGTATTAATATAGTATTATTGTTTAGTATTATAATGCATTGAAATTATCGTATTGAGTATCTTTTGTCCCATTCCGTTGTATTAATAAAAGAGTTTGAGCTTATCCATGCAAAAACTGGAGTTTATTAATATTACTATGAAATGCACAGGTCCAATAAAAATCATGGCAGAACCGAACAGATTAATTATTATTATAATTAATAGCATTTAGCATTGTTTTCACCAATTTCTGTGACCCCATCAGGACAAAGCTGTGACCCAACACTGCCTTAGACAATGACAAATGTATTACACATTTCATCAGTAGTGAACTGTGTCCTGTCCTGTTGTAGATGATCTCGGGGAACTTCTGCTGGGGGAAGCCAAACTCCAGCAGTACTTGAAAGAAAACCCCATCAGGCAGGGAACCAGTCCCCGCGGGCCCCGGCCCCACCTCCAGGAGGTTCGCAAACACCTGACGGCTGCACTTGATCGGGGAAACTTAAAGGTATGAGTGAAGTACGCAAGTGTTCCTTTAATGTGCCACATAAGTATATCTGATACATAGTCACCTGTCAATTCAAAAGATGAGCATTATTCAAACGTGCACCTAAGTCAATAAATAATTGAGCTGATGGATTTCTAGAAGTCAGGAATAATGTCAGCAGACTTAAAAATAAGAAAAATTCTATCATTTATCATGAAGAAGTAAACTATATGTTTACGTTTCATTTATGTTGATGGATAAATTAAATTAATTGTTGTGATTCAAACCAGTCCTGGAATGAGGGTTTGACTGACTGGCCGTGTTTAGGATTTGTGTGGTTCTATATCTGACAGTATATCGTAAGGTGCTGCTGGGCTATGTTGGAATTGATTTAGTGTGTGACTGTGGCAGTGTGTGTTACTTTTGCGTGACTCCATCTTCTCTCTCAGCCTGAATACATGCAGGAGGCCAGTCTGATTATGGCTAAGTTGTGTTACGTGGAGGGTGATTACAGAGATGCACTGAATCAGTACAGCCATGTGAATCTGGATGAGATGCAGCTGGTTGGGGCTCCAGTATACAGACTGTCCATGATCGCAGAGGCCTACGCCACCAAAGGTGAGAGAGCTGCTACCTTCAGTATTCGCTGCTTCTGGAACTCTGCTCTTTGACGGTTTTCTAAATTGTTTTTGTTGCATTTCTGTCAAAACAATGAACACTGCCTATCCCAGCTAAAAATATTAGGTTGTAAGAATGTGTCTGAAACATTTCCATAAAGTAACAAAAACATTAAAAACATTATGTTGAATGTTTTAGGAACATTCAAAATGTCCGTTTTTTTTAGACATTGTATTAACGTTATTGCTTGGTTATAAGAATGTTATTCAAAAATGTTTCGTTCTGTGACATTTAAAAATGTTAATACGAATATTTGAGATATAACATTAGAAAAATGTTTTACTAACATTACTGCAAGAACTTTTTGATAACTGAAAGAATATTACAGACTTTTAGCCAACGTTCTGAGAATGTTCTTTGTTGGGGTGTCACACTGCAAGCATACTCCATGCATATTTGGAATTTATATACTGGGATTTTTGACCAATCACATCACACGCCACATTTCATCAAAAGGGGAAACCAAGCATCCATCAGAAGGTCTTGATGCTAGATTATTCACTGTCGCTTGTTTTGTTTACAGTATACTATTATAAAATACAACCTATTAAAAAAAGAAGAAAACTGCTGTGCTCCAGATTTATTTTGTTTTCGTCCTCTATTAAGCAGTTTTCTTTCTCACTTGAACAGGTCAGTGCAGACTTTGACAAGCTTATATTTTAAAACCTTATTATGAAATGTCTAATTTTCCTGTTCTACAATTCCACCTTTCACACTTATATCACATGATTATAACACACTAAACTGTAAATGTGGTATTACTGAGAGGCCTGTTTCAGTTTGTTTAAAAGGATGCTACGTTGTCATGGACAGAGATGCTGCATGTTTTCCTGCAGTTTATATTTTGGCCTTCAGGTGGCAGCATCGACTTAACATGTGACGCTCTGCAGTAAAAATGTTCGCAACTAAATCTTAACTCAGCAAACGCACGCACATTTTTATTACCAAGCATAGTAAATGTTTGCCAAGACCGCAGTGTGAGGCCTTTGATCAGACTTCTAACGGATCTGCCGTTCTGTCTCATCCAATCTCCTTGTAGCATCTATGTGACTGACAGCTGGTTTAATGAGGGGGGGTCCTAATCATTCTCCGCTTCTCGGCTGCCTCACACATGCAGATGTGTGCGCCTCGTCTCACTGACGCGTTATGCATTTTCTCCTGTGTATATTAAAGCCTCGTCCTGAATTATAAAATCTCCCTTTGGCTGCTGCGAGCTGCTTGTCATAGATTGTTCTGGGGCGTCAGATTTACTGCGGCTGTTATACAGGTCATTAAAGAGCCTGGATGCAGTAATAAGGATTGTCTAGGATCCTGCTAGTATAATGGGTCTTTAAACCTATAAAGGTGAACAGGGAATATGCGTGTGTTTAGAGGAACGCAGCAGTCTTTCAGCCAAGAGAGAATGATGAAAATGTTATGTGTGTCAGAATGGAAGAGAATGTGCCTATCTAAAGCTTCTAGGCTAAGTTCAGGCCTTCTGTGTAGCAGGTCCATATAAGGCAAAGAGATTGTACAAGTTTGTACAGCTATCTTTGTGGGGATTTTCTATAGACGATGACTTTATACTGTACAGACTGTATATTCTATCCCCTAACCCTCACACAAACCTTTTGGCATTTTTACGTTTTCAAATGTGGGGACCACCGCAGGGGAACACAGTGTAGGTGTGTGCGATTTTACTCTCCTTGTGAGGACATTTGGTGCCTGCAATGGTAGAAAAACGAGGACAGACACACTTTATCTTTCCAATTCTGTTTTTTTTGCTTCTTCCCTGTGGGCATCGGTGTGGAACAACAAGGCTGTAGAAAATCCTTCTGCCCTGCTTAGTCATGACATTTAACTTTTATTTAGAAGTGAAATGTGTATTTTTTTCTGCAACACCAAACAAAATGACAAAAATGATTGTTTCTTAACACTTTAACATCATCATTTAAAAGCCACACAAAAACTCCAGTCTTGGGTTTTAAATGTCGTAACATTTTCACACATCACCTTTAACTCCCTATAACTTCATTATGCGCTGCGACTCCATGTGCACTTTTAATTAGAATGTTGTCATTACCTCATTGATCGTAATGAGTTATGTGGCTCCGTTTACCTTTCGGAATCATTTTGTGACTTTGTACCAGAACATTCTGGACTGTTATTAGTTTCTTCACCCTGTGATATCTGTTTATAGGGTTATCTATTATTAATGCCATTTGAAGTAGTTAGCAGGGGTACAGTTTCTGTTACCTGCCATATAGTCATGCTGTCATGAAAAGTTTATCTGCGCTGAGAACCCAATACTAACAGCAGCTAAACAAACAGTTCTCATCATGTTTGGGCTCTGTCTTTGGCCTGATTTTCTCATGCAAAGACAGAGTTAACACATGGCTTTAAAAGTTGAAGCAGGTAGCCAGAGATTGACCACAGATCGTGTGACATCTCTCGCGGCACTGATTGGCTCACAGCTGACCCCGACAAGGCAGCGGAATCCAGTGCAGAACAGACAACACTGATGCTAAAACATTTAAAGCTTCCCTGGTTTGTCTGAGGTCTTTGATTTTCCACACATGTATATTTCAGGATCTCACTTCCTGTGTCCTGCAGCAAGAAAGGAAGCAAACACGGAGTGGGCGAACAAAGCACATCACGTTCAATTGAATTATTTCTGAATGAATGAAAGGAAGATCAAACCATAATAGTCAATTGAAATGATTCATTAGTGAATTAAATTAGAATGGACAGAATTTTAGCAGACTATCCCTGATGCACATGGTATTTATTTCACACGCAAAGCTGCTCTCATGCTCGGTAGTTCCGAATTATGGATTAGTTTAGTCTGTGTCTAGCAATATAGGTTTAAGGGTCTAGAACCAAACGGAATCGCTAACAGTTTGTTTGATCTGTCAGACTGGGTCAGACATAATTATTATTTAGATATGAAGGGCTGAAAATCCGTATCACTGGAACATTTGATGTGTTTGGTTCTGTTGTTGCTTCATGTAAGCACAATATGCTTTTGTCGTAGCTTTGCTGTTGTTTTTCCCCATTAAGCCAGTAAAAATGTGAATGGTAAACATGTCAGTGATCATCCTAAGGACAAAATTAAAAGGAACTGTCATAAGATATTAACAACCCACTGAATCTTGTAGTACACTAGAACAGCCCTGAGTGTTCTTCTTGCTGTTGGCATGTGTGAGTCATTTTTGTTGTTGTTGTTTGGTTGTAGGTCTTTGTCTGGAGAAGGTGCCCGTGGCGTCCCCGTCGCTGTCCAATCGAAACGCAGACAGAGACCAGGAGATCATCACTTGCTATGAGAAGTCGGGAGACATCGCCCTGCTCTATCTTCAAGAGGTAGAAAAGGTATTTGAACTTTTCTTGATGCTCCGGTTGTATGATATTGATGAAGATCAGGTTAATTTAAGATGTCCAGTACTCCAGACATTGAGATTTTAGCATTAAGGGTAGGAATATTTAAACATTTATAAATCAATTTCAGTTCAGAGTCACAATCCAAATCTAAAACGGTTCACATTCATAACTGTTCAAGCAATGAGCATGTCTTTGCTGAATTAATATGAAATACTGCATCACAGTGACCATTGTCAGTCAGCATGTGAATGCACATAGGAGCTGATAAATATATGCACATAGAGCTGATAAATATATGCACATAGGAGCTGATACATATATATCACTGCATACACTGCCCACTGGGCAGTTTTTGTATTTTGTATGTTTTGTCTTACATATGCTTTTTAAATTAATAATTACTCATTTAAAATTAGGGTAATTGCTAATAGCAGTATTATGTTATTCATTTTTGGATCAATCCAGAAGCTCTTTAAGTAAGAATCTTAAAGAATCAGTGAATATATTCACGTACTGTGTTGAGCTTTCTCTGGCCTCATGTTTGTTTTATTCCTGATTATGTTTTGTCCATTTTTGATGTACAGTGGAAATGTACTGTACCTTGATTATGTAGCAGAGGACAGATTTGTAACATCCTGCTGCAGAGGGTCAGAGCGATGGGCAGCCAAGCATCAGATTAATCTCTTCCTGTCCTACCTGTGAACTTGAATTCCTAATTAAAGCCTGTAACCGGTCAAAGGTCATTCTCTTTTAGAATAAGACCACAGTGTATTTACTGTAGGATGTTTGTCTGCAAAAGTAGTACACATATTAATTCCACTGAACGCTGTTTGTTATTTATTTCTTGTGATTATTGTAGGTGGGGAGGGACGCGATAGAGTGAGGGAGGGAGGGAGTGAGTGATGGCAGGAGTGGAAAGCTTGTGTTCTGCTGCAGTGTTGACACTGCATTTTTTTTAAGTGCAGTTGAAGTTTTACGTTTGACAGAAAATCCAAACCACCATCCTGTCCAAACATGTTCCTTAAGAAAATGTAGTAAACAAATCTTTTTTTTTTTTAAATGCACTCTGTATCATGTATTGATAATGATTGACAATGATGGTTCATCAGTGATGTCTCGTTGTCAGGCCCTCAGTGCAGGCATTCAGAACCGCAGTCCAAAGCCTGGCCCGGTTTCACAGGAACAGGAACTTGGCTACTTCCTGGAGACTGGACTTCAGAGAGCCCATGTTATCCATTTCAAAAATGGGTGAGTACTTGTGTACTGTATGCGTTACATAGTGTTGTCTTGCAGGCCTTTGACTAAACTGCAAAAGGTCTGATGCACACTGTCACTTATTCTCACAAGTACCATCCCTCTCCACTGATTGGTCTAGGAATCTGCTTAGCTTTCTGAAACTCTTAAGGACTCATTAACCCTCATTAGTTTTCAGTCTGTAAATGTTTGTATGTCTCATATTTATGTGTATTCTGATGCCACACTCTCTGCCTGCACCGCGCCCTCTACATTATGGAGCCGTGTGTATGACGACTACTCGTACGTATCCCTCCACTCTTTTCACGTAGAATAGTGCCTTCATTTGTGCTCTAGCAGCTTCACACAGATCCTGTGTTCCAAAACCTAGTGAGCTGTCTAGGTTGGCACACTCCTAAGCAGCGTGGTTAAGCTGCCAATTCTAAGGCAACATCATATGTATCATTATAGAAAAGGCATCCCCAGAAGTCTATTTAAATATAGACGGTTGTGTATTTGTATGGTTA
>JAZGTI010018660.1:0-11512 GCA_036877585.1 Botia kubotai
GTTACATATGATACATAAACTGACGTTATATATGATGCATAAACTGACGTTACATATGATACATAAACTGACGTTACATATGATACATAAACTGATGTTATATATGATGCATAAACTGATGTTACATATGATACATAAACTGACGTTATATATGATGCATAAACTGACGTTACATATGATGCATAAACTGATGTTACATATGATACATAAACTGACGTTACATATGATACATAAACTGACGTTATATATGATGCATAAACTGACATTACATATGATGCATAAACTGACGTTATATATGATGCATAAACTGATGTTACATATGATACATAAACTGACGTTATATATGATACATAAACTGACGTTACATATGATACATAAACTGACGTTATATATGATACATAAACTGACGTTACATATGATACATAAACTGAAAGGACTGTTAAGACACTGAGACTCACCAGGTACCACTGTTGGTTCCACATGGGGTCGTCGAATAGCTTGTTAACAGAGCAGTCCTTACATTCTGCCCCCATTGGAGCACGCTTGCTTCTCCTCTTCTCATATTGCTGTTCGGCCCACGATACCTACACACAAAACCATGTGCCCATTTAATGTTGACCGACAGTCCAAACTCACAAACACAAGCCATATCTGTTATCTTAAAGGTAAAGATTTATTCTATATGAATGTAAAACTCATTTAAGAATATTACATTGACCTTCCCTGATTTCTGAAGGCATATTTATTATGAAAAACCTGCCTACACTCTTAAAAATAAAGGCTCTCTAAAGGTTCTTTAGAGTGTTGCCATTTAGGAACCATTTTTGGTTCCCCAAGTAACCATTTAGTCAAAGGTTCTTAAAAGAACCATTTCTTTCTTAATTTCTTTCTATAGTCTGTAGAACCTTTGTGCTACTACAAAGAACGTTTTGTGAAACAGAAAGGTTCTATGGATGTTAAAGGTTCTTTATGGAACCATACAGCCAAAAATAGTTCTTTTATAATATCGTAAAGCACCTTTTTAAGAGTGCACTACTTTATATGGATGTCACAGATGTTAAATAAACAAACATTTACGAATACGTCTAAGAATTTGATAAATGAGATTATTTAAAAAGGTTGCCAGGAGTCTCGTACCCGGTCATCCTCCGTCAGACGCTTGGTGATGTGTTCCGCACTTCTTTTGGTCCTGCTAGGGTGACTGTATCGCTTGAATAAATAATGATTTTCCAAAGCCCCGATCTGCAGACAAATGAGAGAGAGAGCAAGCGAGAGAAATGACTCATATCTGGAGCTAAATTAAAACTGAGCATAATGTTAATGTTTTTAACATAATGAATGGCTCACGGCGTCTCACTTAGACCTGAAAATGTTTATTCGGCATTTAAAGAAAACAGTTTGCTTTCGTTTAGAAGGATTTGCATGTCTATGACACAACAGATGGAAGTCACACAAAAACGAATATAAGAAACATATAATAATGGAACAGTGTTTTAAGATGCGTTTGTTAATTTCCTCATTTTCTCAGAACTAATATGTCTCACAGATTTAAGGTTTTCAGTTTTTGAAGGTAAATAATAAGGAACTGAAGACTTTATCTAATGTGGATATAAAACTGTGTGGGAATTATGAAATAATATATCCTACTTACAAAAGACGTTTAGCTATGAGCCAGCAGGTCGTTAGTTATGTTTAATTAATAAAAAAAACTTTATTTACAGAATAAAACATTTACAATTGACTAGTTAAAAAATAAAACAAAAAAGAAGTTCCCTAAATCTGATTAAACACAATGCAGGGTCAGCCACGTTGTTTCCAAGGCACAATTCTGTAGATTTCAGATACAACAGCACGAATTTGTCTCATTTAGTCGACCACAGACAAGCAACAGTGTCACCCATTACCCAATCATATTAATACGCATTATTCAACGATATGAGTATAGCACAGCACAGCAGAGACAGCCGAGTCGTGGTGGACAGGCAAGCTGCTTCATCTCGGGGTTGGAGACCAAGCGGTGATTTTAAATTCAGATTACTTACCTGTCGGACTAATCTGTAGCCCAGTTCGTCGGCGATGGATCGGGCAGCGCCCGCACCTCCTGGAATCTCCACCGCCCATTCGTTCAGATACTGTCTGTCCACAGCGGAGGACACGAGCGCACAGAGCAGAGTAACAACACCGCACAGCAACATCTGGCGACATCCTTCTCCCATTTCAAATCAGTCACAACCAGTTTAAAATGTGTTCCGGATGATCAGAAGACGCAGGAATGCAAAGATGAACAGACAATAACTTAGTCAATACTGAATATATACGATGCTCCTTGAAAAAGGCTGCAGTCGAAGAGTTACTGAACGCGCGTGGGGAGCAACCAGTGAGATGGTCGTGGAGAGGTTGAGATGTTTACACGTCAAATTACGAACGACTCTGACGTCAATTTGTACCTGGGGTACGACGCTCTGGTCCCCGGGGAGCCGGGCCGGGCGGGGTGAATTGCGCATGCAAGAGGAGGGGAATGTTTGTCTATAAATAGCCAGGTAGTTTATATCAAGACGGAGAATTATTAGGATAAATAGCCTAGAATAGAAACGCAACCAAAATGCGTTTTTCTCATTAGCCTAATTCCCTTAAACTAGTAGATACACTCTAAGTGATGCTTAACAAATGACAGGAACAGAAAAGACACATTTTTCGCGTCTAAGCGCTGGCGTGACTGTCTGCGTCATTCAGCACCACAGCCGCGGACAGCTCCACGCACGTCTGTTTTCATATTAAACGTATAGAGATGATTCGTTATGATGAAACGTTAAGCAGTGGAGGCAGACGGGGTATGCAGTAATGGGAGACAATATATATTATTATATACTGTGATTTGAACAACTCGAAATCAAATAATACTAAACAAAAAAATAATACTATTGTGATACATCGACTGGAATCGCTACATAATGTCATGTATGAATTGTGTATGCACACTATTAAGAAAGCAGGAAGAGGTCACGAGCCCTCAGATCTATTTAGTCAACAGTTCGATGGGCAGAGACAGAGCGGCCTATCGGAACACAATCCACTCGAAACCAACATGAGCAAAAATTGCATTTCATATTTCTTGTAGTTTAACAGGTAAAGCATAGCACCAGCAACACAACTGTCATGAGTTTTGTGTTAAAGAATACACACAACATAACTGTAAACAATTGTTATAGCATCATCATGAATGTTGACACATATTGACGGATTAATATTTATAAGTTTTATTAACTAATAAGTGTGCATACACACCATATGCGGGAAAACAGGGCAACACAACTTGAAAATGACAGGAAAACCAGTCAGTGAGTCTGTTCCCAGAGCAGCTCTATCAGATACACTCTTGAGCAAACATTTGCAGAGCCAGCAGCAGACATCCACGTCCACCTAGCAATGCCTGTTTACATAATAAAAGTCATTAAGCGCCGACCAGGCTAGACTTTGCACTTGGAAATAGGAGGATGAAGAGTTCCTGGTGGACCACAAATAGAGATTTCACTGTGTGCCATGTCAGAATGAGTGCATTGACTACAGTTCTGAAGGATTCATGCAGTTTTGGAAATACTCACGCAGAAAGCTTGTTTTTCCAAAGAGGCTTTGCTGAACAAACAGGCAAACATGAACGCTCGCATGCGCAAACACATCACGTGTGGAAAATCCAGATCAGTCAGTTGAGATTAACTCACCAGAACAGCTGGAAGTCTCTATTAACATCTGATACAGAGAGTGGGTTAAAGCAGTAAACCTGAGGAGGGGGCGGGGCTAGACGACAGGAAATGAAAAGTGTGATGAAGCGATGGACACTGTGAATCAGACCAGAGACGTCATGGAGGTCATAATTGCTGTGAACTTGTTGTTAACCTTCTGCAGTCAGACAGAAGACAGAATCAGCTGAATGATAAGTAACACATTCAGTCTAACCCGTCATTATCATATTTTGACAGGCAGGTTTTTATATTAACCAATCTAAATTATGACATCTTTTGTGCATCTGTATTTTTTAATAAATTACCTATTGGCCATGTCATCAGTCGTGCTTGATAATACTTTGAGTCAGGGAACTGAACAAAGAATTACATTTTAGTGAGAAACTTTCTTCTCACTGCTTGCTTACAAATATGAAAAACACCTCAAATCTGCCTGACGGACTTTAAAATGGATGAAAAATTCCCATATGTACATTAAAGCAGGGATCTGATCTGGGGACAGTATTTAAATCACGATTCAGGGATATTCTGAATCACACAGGGCAAACGCAGTTGAAAACAATCTGTTTCTCTCTTTCCGTCCCTCTTTCTTTCTCTCACATGCGCTCGCATTCTTTCTTATCGTCTGCTCCTGTCCTCAAACCGTGTCATTTGTCAGGGATGTGTAGTTGTCATGGAAACCTTTCTCTCCTTCGCTATCTCTCTTCCTGTGTCTTGCTGTCAGCGCTCGGTGTCATATCTCTGACAAACACTGGATGAAATGAATCTGATCACGTTTAATAATGACCAGCCGCTGGACTTACCTCGAGATGATGACATCAGACATCAGTTCTGCAGCGGAAAACGAACAGTCAGACAGCTGGTCAAGCCCGTCTGGGTTTATTCTGTGATGGCCATGAAGTTTTAAAATGACTTCAAAGGATTTCATTATGTGAGAAGAGGCCGCAGTCTGATTCGAGAGACGCTAAACTAGCACAGCTATGTAAGACATCAGCTCTACAGTTTAGTGACCGCAAAACACTGGAATAAGAATCAGTTCAGAGAACCGCGTAAGTAACAAATTCATGACACAAATGCTGTAATGATCAATGCCACACAGAATATGGACTTTAAACTCTGCACAGAAGGGGTTAATGTTTACTTGCCGTTAGTGTAAACAGTGCTACAGTACATAATATTCTCTACTGGCCTGAGGTGGTACTTCAGTTTCTGTTGGGTAGTCAGTGAGTTTATACAGACAGAACAGAGGCACAGAATTCTCTCCAGTGTATTGCTGCCGGCTAGACCTGCCCGTTTCTATGGCAAATAATGATGGAGGGAGCCAATTGAAAAGAATATGAAGTGCTTCTGTGCACGTACAATCTGCTCAACGTCAGTCACAATGCCAGAGCACCGCATCAATCCCATAATCCACCTCAACAGAGCAGCGTCAAACCAAAGTCCCTTTAAGACACTCAGCAGCCATCTTTACAACGCCTCCAGGTAGCTATGAAGGAAAACTGATATCTCTAAAATTGCTGACTAGAGTCACAATAAAACATTATATTTCAGTCTTTAACTATTAAACCCTTCATGGACTGTATCATAAATTCTTCTTCTTCAGCTCAGATTGCACTATAAAATCAGGTTTTCCGGATCGCTTCAGGTACCGCGCATGCATGCGAATCCCTCACAACATTCTGTGGAGCTCCTCTGAGCGTTCATAGTAACAGAACTGCAGGATCTTGTTAATTCTGTCATCTTTGGTCAATCCCACAATCCACCTCAGGAGCACGGGTGGCCTTGCTATGTGATTGCTAATCGTTCTGGTGGTTGCTAGTTGTTTACTTACTAGCCCAAAAAGGGTCAATGGAGTTGTGTTGTCTACAGTGGTTACAGCATAAGCCAGTTATAATACAGCATAGGTACCATTCATGTTAGTAGCGTATGAGCTATTGTAACAGGAAGACAAGATCTCCTCTCAGGGAGACTTTAAAAGCTTTGAGGGTTTCTCTTTATCTTCTGTACTGGCAGAAGGTCACCTGAACATTTGAGATCTCCATCACTCAAACCACAGACCTTAAAGACTAATTTCAAAATCAGTGAAATCTCAACCTGTAACTGACCCATCTTGTGATTTTAAGTTATGACATGCACATTAAAGAGGCTCCACCAAAAGTCTACGGCAAAACAACAGATTCTAAAATCTCAGTGCTTGTTCCTGAACTCCTTCAACACCAAATAATCAAAACTACACCACAATGATCAATCCACCACAATGAAACACTTGTTCAGCTAATTGATTTGAGCAAATCAATACTTCCCACTAGCATGAGCACACAACAAACGGCTGATCTCATGAACTGGAGGTCAACAGACTCTACAGTTCTGCTTGGAGAGCTGAATGAATTACGGACAGATGATCCCGTGTCCCCTTTAAATAATTGTGTCCTCGTGTCTTATCAGAGGTGGAGGGCCATTGTCCATGTACTGATAAAACACACACTCATCCAGACGAACAGCAATGCTCCGGCCACCTTTGTGTGTTTGAATGTTATCTCTCGCTCAGTGTGTCTGTAAGTGTTTAGAGGTTCCAGCAAACATCACAGCTCCAGTCTGAACCATTATCATGACCAGTCACCAGTATAACAGATCTTCTCTTTATTACTGTGGCTTTATTTCATCACCGAGAATGAGTCACACGGCCTTCCTGTTACTGTCAGACTGCTGGGAAACGTAAATCCACAGCAGCACAATAAAGAGAAACAATTAATAAAGCAGTAGCAGAAGTAAAAGTCATCACAAACACAATAAACCAGCAGTTATCCAGCGTTACAGTGTTCCTGTTGCTCAACGGTTAGAGCATTGCGTTAGCAGCGTGAAGGTTGTGGGTTCGATTCCCAGTGGACACAAGTATCGATAAAACATAAAACTTTAATGTACTGTAGGATAAAAGCGTCTGAAAAATGCATAAATGGATTGTAAATATAAACGTATAGCATCTATTGGTCGATTGTTAATATGATAAAAAAGCTTGACTAGCTACTTCAAGAAATTTCTCCTGACTTCTGAGAAAAATTGTTAGGAAAAAAAGATATTTTTTTATATGAATATAATTCCTACAAACTGTTCATATCAGTAATTTGCTCAGTTATGGATGGAATATGTGATGTTTTAGATTAATTGAACACACTGGTAATGTGGTATCAGAGTACATTGTAAAACATCAATTTCAGCAGATAAAACGATGAGCAGGGCGCCACCTGTTGGACGTGCAAGGGCTGTAACATGTCATTGCGACATACAGAAATTAACAATCAATGCGTTTAACAACACAGTACATAATTATACATAACAATATATTCTTATCATATTTACATATAAACTAGTAACCAGTATACGTTTATACTAGTTATAGACTGTGAAGTTGTAACCGTAAACTATTTTTAGGGAGTTATAATCAATTTATTATTATTATTATTACAATAGCAATACAAATGGTGTTTTAACACGATTTTTGTTTATGCATTTTTGCCTAATTGGGGTTGCCATGGTAATTTAGGTTTTTGTAAGGTTTCGCATCAAACGTTAATCTGATCCAACAGAGGGCAGTGTTGAAGCAAAAATACAACACTCATCTTGAAAACGCCACAACACATAATTGTTTTTTTATTATATTGAGTATTTTGTGTATTATTTATATCGATGAATTACCTTACACATTTTTGTCAGCGACAGTATTGCATCATACCTTTTCCTGAGGACAAATCAGGGCTTAAATTGACTCAAAATGCCGGCAGTACCGCGTTCAAGCGCATTTTCTGCCAAATCTGTTGCGTTGTGGTTAAACCACAGGGCCCGTTTCACACACACGGGTTTGGAAACTGGTTTCTTGTGTACGGTCTGAGAACACTGGCACAGATTCGGGGGGAGAGAGAGATGCCGGAGGGGGCGTGGCATGTTCTTGCCTGTTTGTCAGAATGTGCTGCAGTTTGTTTCACACGCTGAAATAGATCAATATATATATATAAACAAGCAAATACTTACCATTGTTTCATAAATCAGTCTATTACTTATAACTTGCATTCAAATAATCTACCCAAGGATTTATCCACACGCGTGCACATGCAATCCACGTTTAATAGCGACAATACAGACACAAAACACAGGCAAACTCTACATGTTGTTTATACAGTACTGCTTAACCTGACTGCTGTGCACGATCGCTCCGATCACACCTCTAAGCCTCCGGCACAGATTATTCTGATCTAAGCAGGAGGAGCAAACACCATCACAATGCACTTCTGCTGAGAGAGAAAACTGCGTTTGTGCTTTTCCAACTGCGCGATCCTCTTGCGTCGACATGCCGCACAAAAGAAGATGCCACGGTCGCAATAAAAACAAGGAGGTATGTTGTACGTTACGCGCAGTTTACACTGTATTGTATTGCAACCCTGTTTACAATCTCCAGAGAAATGCTTTAGCTATGACGCCAGCGCAATGCAGTTCATGGCATCTTACGCGTACGCGGCTGGAACTTAACGTGTGACTGTGGCTTCAGTTTTCACGATGAAGTTACCCGAGTTATGCATAAACCGCGTCAGTGTTTGCAGTGAATCGGATGGTTGTGCCTTCCAGACTTACCTGTATGTAATCACCCAGCTAACAGGGAACGTTCCCAAAACATTGTCTAACGTTCTCTAAAAGTTCTCCTAAAGTTTTCGCGCAAGTGCTTGCAGTAACGTTAGTAGAATGCGCTTTTAACGTTATATATCATCTATTAAAACGCTATATTCGTACGTTCTTGGTGGAACGTTTTCTCAACGTTACAGAATGCATTATTTGATGTTAATACGATGTCTATAAACTTGACGTTACTGGAATATTCAAAATAACATTTAACATTTAATGGAAACGTTAGGGAAACGTTCTTACAGTCTAAAGTGTGAGCTGGGATCTAGCGGTTTCTGAACTGGGATCTAGAAGTTAATGTATGACTATCGCTCCAGTTTCACGATTTAGTTACCTGGGTTATCCATAACCGCGTCAGTGTTCGCAGTGAATTGAACGGTTGTCTTAATGGAGACTCGCTGCATGTAACCACAGCGTTGCGCAAGCGCTGGAGAGGAATGCAGCGTTATCCCGTAAAACAGGCCACAATAAGATCCAGGCTTAATAGGCTTAACATGCACCCTGCAATGAAATGCAGATGAGCAGATTCAGAGATAAACCGCCCAGAAATGTCATTAGACGCGAAGCATCTCGTACCTACGCTGACGGGAGGGGCTTTATTTGAACACTGTGAATGAGAGACTGCTGGACGTAACGCGAAAGATTTTCTTCCTCAGACGTCGCTTGCGCCATGGCGTTCGCCGCGTACTGGATGACGCTCGTAAGTGGAGACTCCGGGCGCTGGTTTCAGTGCGCTGGAGTCTCGCCATTAGCAAACTTTGTGATGAAAGAGCTGGCAGGGATCAACAGCAAGAGTTTACAGTAGACTTCTCATACGCAGATACATCAGACTCGTGTCGATCTTTGTACCCGGACACACACGAGCACCGCTAATAATAATGCAATAGTTCATGTGAAGTGGGGCGTTGTCGGACTTTAAATGGTTTTGCACGCATGTACAATATGTAATTGTAGTACTGAGTGACTTTAACAAGTTTACAATGAAAAGTCGATTATTCAAAGAGTGTCAGTTTATGCAGGAGAGAATTGTCAAAATGTTAAAGCAATGTTAGTTTGCCAACATATTTATATGGCTCCACGTGTGTAATTTGTATACTTGGAAAGAAAAGGTAAAGAAAGATCATTTTAAAGAAAATAAAACATGTCAAATTTCTCCAGTATTACTGTATTACTTTGTTTGGCTGTCAGGTTAGGCTAGACTTGCTCTGGGCGTATAGCGACAGGTTTTACCCTGAGGGCTACATTGGTACATTTTGACAGCACTAACTCTGTCTTCATTCTTTTTATGTTTTGACTTTATTTCTTTTCAGAAAGGCGAAACACCAAAAATTGTCCCCCAAGCCTCCAGGTTTGAGGTAGGATTGATCTTATTCTGATTTAGTATGATCATTCATTATGATTTCAGCGTAGCGACAAAAACTGTACTAGCTGTTTAGTTTGTCACATATTTGGCGTGTAATTAAGGTAACGTGGTAACAATAGAAACGTGATTTTATTAGACCAAGAAGTGATTAAAAATAAACACCCCCATCCTAATAGAAACGATCGTTTATATGAAATATTGTCTCCCTCTGGTGGACAAAGGATGTTATGACTACAGAATCAGTCGAGTAACGCAGATATAGAAGAAGCGCTCTGTAAAAACAGACACATTATGAAAGTTTAAGAATGTGGTCCTCAGGATACAACAGCTGGTTTTACCGGCTTAGTCAGGGTTAGGTGAATGTTTGTGCAGAAACATTGTGATTCAGGGCTATTTTACAAGCTTTTGTAACCCATGCATAATGATTTTGCTTGTCTGTAGATGTAAATGTCAGCTCAGGGGCACATGCTTTGAGTGTAAGTGCTTTGTGAAGGTACAGGAAGGTATCTGGGTGTGTCGAAACTTTTGTTTTACAAAATTGTGTGTGTGTGTTTGAGAACCAGCCAATACTCCCCATGAGACACACAACTTAATTTAAAAAATGTAAAGATGTTTAGTTAAAAAATGTAAAGATGCAGAAAGGTTTGTGTGTAGTTAAGTTGGGGGTGGGGGACGTCATGAATTCGGTAAATGGCAACACAGTAGAAGTCAATGGAGAATGTTTTTTGTTGGAAATGGAGGGTTGTTTTCTTTTGATCAGTAGACAAATGCTGGATGTGCCACTGAGAAAGGTCACACCTCAGTCCTTCATATATTTAAGCTGCAGTACGTAACTTATTTGGGTAAAAATGAGCAAATGTTATTGAGCAAGTACATGACAGATCAGTGTTCAAAATAGTCTCCTTATCTTACGCCGATTCACAACGGTAAGTTTATAAAAATGATTTATAATCGGAGCTGTCAGGTCAGATGTTCTGGGAAGTGTCAGTTGTCCTCATCTGATTGTGTGTGAACTGGTAGTTGGAGGTTCTGGATGTTTGGAGTCCACGCCCGGACACTTTCACTGAGGTATCTAATCGAACAAGCAGCCTTTGTTCTTAATCTCTGAGGTGGATACCAGAAGCACACTGAGGCATTTAGGTATTTGAGCGGAATTCATAACAGGCAGGTCTGAGGTTTCGTTCCTCTGTCCCTCTCTTAGCTGTATATTCTCATTATACTGTATTAAGTCTATTGTTTATATAACACACAACTGAAACAGTGTTTGGAATACTGAGGTTTGTGAAGGTTTAACTGGAAGCTCACTGTAAAGATATGATGTGTCCATTTATTTTAACGTGACTTCCTGGAGGAAAACCACACTTTTTGGTTTTTGTTTGTCTTTGTTTAGTCTGCTCTAGGGTCAAAGTTCAGAAATCTCAGCCTCTTGTGGTTGATGCATGAATAATGCAGAGCAAGTCTTGCTCTGTTCCTGCCCTGCTGATAAGACCATCTTGGAACAGCTTTAATGATCCGTGCCAGTGTGTTGCTGGTCTGGCTGCTGGACAAGCATAGCAATGTTGCTCGCCAGCAAAAAATGCTGATCAGCCTGTTTGTTCTAACAGAACTGGCTGAGCAGGGAAGGCCTGCTGGTTAATCTAGTTAATAAGATAGATGAGGCAATAGCATACACTGGTAACCAGCAACTCAGCTAATGATTTTAGGTTGTAATGAACATTTCCCTAACGTTTCCATTAAG